>JAKIJQ010000107.1:257500-377500 GCA_023373905.1 Rhizoglyphus robini | reverse complement strand
TTGAGGAAATTAGTCGATTTTGATAAATACGAATGTGAGTTCAAAGTTATAAAATCAAAGAGTTAAAATGATGAGCCAAGTGAGACGAATTTGTGGTCGTATTGATGTCACAACAATGCCAATGGTCATATTCTAATTGGAGATGAGACAAAAATGGAGAACGTTAGTTATAAGACTTAAACATCAACTCAGTGAACACACAACATACACAAGCCAACAAGAACACTCATGTCATACTGGCCATCAAGTAAAGAACAAGACCTAAGAGAGAGAGAGAGAGAGAGAGAGAGAGAGAGAGAGAGAGAGAGAGAGAGAGAGAGAGAGAGAGAGAGGGTGAGAGAGAGAGAGAGAGAGAGAGAGAGAGAGAGAGAGAGAGAGAGAGAGAGAGAGAGAGAGAGAGGAGGGTGAGAGAGAGAGAGAGAGAGAGAGAGAGAGAGAGAGAGAGAGAGAGAGAGAGAGAGAGAGAGAGAGAGAGAGAGAGAGAGAGAGAGAGAGAGAGAGAGAGAGAGAGAGAGAGAGAGGGTGAGAGAGAGAGAGAGAGAGAGAGAGAGAGAGAGAGAGAGAGAGAGAGAGAGAGAGAGAGAGAGAGAGGAGAGAGAGAGAGAGAGAGAAGTCAATGTTGCACTCTGTGCAAAATTGATGACACAAGACATTTAATCTCTATTGAATGTCGAAACACCGTGTGGAGACAAATGGCTTAGTTAACCAAATTGTCTTACATAAAGTACATTGTTAGGAACACATTTGGTCAAAGGCTAATCAATCCGACCCATCAACACTATTTAATAACACCATAATAATCAACCTTCACAAAGATGATGAAAGTGAAGACGAAAAATACATCTCGTACAACTCACACAGTAGTAATCACATACAAAGAACAGTAACACATGCTACTACTCTTCATATGCAAATAAAAACAAAACATCAACAAATCAATGCAAATACACTGAACACTAATGCCTTGAAACAACCCAAAATCATACACAAATTACATATAATCGAACCACTCGCAAAACACAAATTAAACACCCAAAAAGATACGGTCAATCTTTCCCAACAAAAAGGAAGTGTATCGAGTGGCTCGAGGCCCAAATCACCATCAGCCCGGACAACTCAAGTTCGACAACAACTGGAGACTTTTCCTGCTTCACGACTTCAACGAAATTTCTACTTTTAGGACTTAGTCGATATTGTGTCGAAAAACTTTTTACTTGTGCATTTTAAAATCGAAATAAAACCAGTTTTTACTAAGTTTAAAGTTTAAGGTTAATGTGAGAAGGATAAAAACATCTTCCTCATTACATCTACAACAACAGTAAACGTGAAACAAACGCGCAGACAGACAGACAGAGCTTACACCAACATACGAGACATAGGAGTCCGATGATATGACATGCTAGAGTCACGTGATGCACTCAAAAGGGAGAGGTTAAGGTTCCTCAGGTTACAGTACTAGAAAGGACGAAACATTATAGAGTGATACTCACAAGATCCTGAGTCGAACGATGAAAGTACCAGAAAAGTTGTAGAAGATGAGACGAGATGCAATAAACAACAGGCAGTAGACACAAGCAGTCGGCACGAAGATCAAACAAACACTGACACAGTGAGCGTGTGTGTGTGTGTCTGTGTATGTGTGCGTGTGTGTGGTGCATCGATGCGAAGGTAGAAATAGAGTGAGTGAACGTGATGCATGTGCAGTGGACAGTTAAAAGAGATCTAGTCACAGGTCAGATTAAGAGTGAGGAAGACTAATTGACTATATAATCGAGTTCCGATATAACCGAACAGATAGAGATGGTTGATGATCGATGATGATGGACGGGATGAACACACTCATAAATAGAGAGACATGCAAACAAGCCAATCATGACTACAGCGGTTTGCCACTAGTGGCACTGATGCATACTGAGACTAATGACACACACACACACACACACCAAACGAACTCACAAAACAAGAAGGCAAACTTGCACTCATACTCAACTAAACGAAACAGCACTCAACTATGCTCAATAAAGGATTCCATCCCATAAAGTAAGTGGCAAGAAATTCAATTAGTACACCAGACTAAGACTAGACTACATCTGACAGATTGTCACCACAGACAAAAGAAGTAGTGATTGCTCGATTTAGAGGATGATAGAATGCAATATTAAAAGCATACCAGACATGAGTAAAACTCGCAGGATGGACAAAGTAGGGCAGATTGCAGCACAGGTCGAGTGATCACTCGAGTGCTGTAAGCATTCGAAGGATGTCTCACTGGCTCCTCTTAGAGCGACGTGCACTGCACTGCACTTGGTCACTCGTTGCTTGTCACTTGGCATATCTGACGCGAATTAACACCGTGAAAGTAACATCAATAATTATTAACATTTATTGATTTGGTGCTTTTTTATCAACCTGTCATCGCCTTTGACTCATCGTCTGTAACACTTGCCTTCACTAACTCTTATCTGAACTAACCTTTATCTGTATCTAATGACAATACGATTGATAAAATTAACACCAAGTTAAGGCAGCATTAGTTATTTGTTAATTGAACCGGATGAATTCGCGCAGTGCAGTGCATTGCAAGTTGCAAGTGCAGTGCACAGCACATCGCTCTAAGAGGAGCCACTGATTGGGATAGGCTGGACACTACGTGGTGATCACTACTGCACAACTGTGAGGTTGAGGAACATGACCAACACAACGTTCGTGACTAACTTGAAGCACTCACCCATTCACACATAGATGGCTTGTAATACAAACACCTCCAACACACACTCACACCGACACCCACTAAGCCAGACACTAGAAATTAGTGGACAAATAGACGAAGAGGGTGATCGAGTTAAAGGGTGATAGAATGCAATGTCAAAAGGATACACGACAGACACGACGAGTGTGATACTTACAAGAAGGTCAAAGTAGACCAGAGAAGGTGTTGTGAGGTTTGAGTTCAGCCACTCAGGGATAATCAGATTGGCGGCGATGTGAAAGTCACATGCAGACAAGTCGATCGAATGAAATTGGTTGATGGATTTTGCTGAACAGTTTGGCCATGCACGCGATGAAGAGTGTGATGGTGATGAGGAGAAGGACGAGTGAAGGCCACCAACATACGATAGCACACCAAAGAGAGTCAAAAGAACAACACTCGGTCCAAATGATAAGGAACTGACCGGTTCAGTAAAGGTCTGGAATGATGAAACCGAAGAAAAGTTAGAAAGAAACTAACGAGATGGTGATGATCGAGAGAGGCAGACAAGAGAAGACTGAGAGGACTGTGCTGAATGAGGTCGACAGTGAGAGTAACTAACTCTCACAGGCAAACAGGCACACAGGCACAGAACACGGCATGTTAAGAAACATGACCTTGGTCTAGTTTGAGTGACACACAACGCATATTTCGAGTGATAAGCATAAATGTCAATTAGTCGAGTGACTATGTACTATCAAGGCTAACAAGATAAGAATAGTCAATGGACATGAGATGGTGTAGTATGCGTGTGCGTATTATTCACTGTTGTTGTTGTATGTTGTACCGAATTCGGGCAAGGCCGGAAAGGTATCAAAAAACCTAACCGAGAGAAAGGTATGTTGTACCGAATGCGGGAAAGGCAGGTAAGGAATCAAAAACGTAACCGAGAGTGTGGTATGTTGTACGGAATGAGGATAAAGTTTTCCCTCTAACAATCATCATAAACGAGAGTCTAGTTTGGTTTAGCGAAGTAGTGCAACTGCAGTGCGTGTTTTGT
Organism: Rhizoglyphus robini; assembly: GCA_023373905.1. Classification (NCBI taxonomy): domain Eukaryota; kingdom Metazoa; phylum Arthropoda; class Arachnida; order Sarcoptiformes; family Acaridae; genus Rhizoglyphus; species Rhizoglyphus robini. The sequence continues at coordinate 373,751 of JAKIJQ010000107.1, read as the reverse complement.
CTGTTGTAACTGTAGCTCTGTAACAACTGTATGCATTTTCACATAGATGGTGGCATCTCTTGGTGTTGCAGCATCAAACATAGCACAGAGTGCTTGTGAGTTTGTGTTGTTTGTAAGAATGGAATGCCGCTATTTGCCTATTTTCATTAATTCTTAATATCGTTATTCAATCATTGGCTTGCCGGTCAACTAAGAGGGAGTGTTTTGCGGGATATCACGGTGTCTTTACATCATCATCAATAAGTAGCCAGTCTCATTGAGCACGTGGGGCAATGTTGAGGCCAATTCTGTATGTAGCTTTTGTTGCCCGTTTGCTTTTGCTGCTTTTCCAGTAATTGGTGCCATTTTGTCTGATGCTTACTGTTTGAAGATGGCGAACTGCGGAGACTTGTGTTAATTGGCATTGACAAGATGGCTTACCTAATAATATGCAGTGGTTAGGTGTGTCATGGCGTCATAGTCCAAATTGACATTCCGCCGAGAACGATGACATGATCACATCACAAAAGACAGTGCGGCTCATCATTTGCACACTGGTTGCAGTAAGCGACTGTGCTAAAGAGACACGTGTTAGTATGGCATTGACAATGCAAAAACGGTATAATATTACCTGGTGAAGAGTAGTAGGTGTGGTGAGGGTTCGTTGTTTAGATGGACCTTCAAACAATAATCTCAACACGGCCAAGAACTTGCCGAAATACGATACAATAGGTCAGTCAAGTCACAATGGCATTACAACTTTGCCCATGGCTTGTGGAGATAGTTAGTGAGATATTGGTCGCACACCGATAATAACACAGACTACTGAAGAGACATGTATTTGGCTGTCTTACTTGATTACTGAAATAAGATCGTAGTATTGATTACATTTACAATGCTGATTGACTGTCGATTGTGGTCCGTCGATGCTGATGAACGTCACTGGATTGCTATTGTTCACTGAGAGCAGTGCACAGTTGCTACTCACTTCTCGCCACTCGGTCGGTGTCTGTATTTCAGTCAATCAAACAGGAGAACGAACACGTCACTTGTGCACTGGCAATGACAGCACACCGAATAGAGAATGTTGATCGTTGTGTGTCGCGAGACAAATGCCCTCCGGCCGATCGGAAAAGGCTTCCGGCAGGCAACAATGTGACATGTCATGTGAGTGCGAGTGTGCGAGTCTCGGTTGGTGTCGATCTGTTCAATACAAGCAAGCAGTGAGTAGACAAACCGGTTTGTCAAAAAAATTTCCCAATTATACTGATCCAATCGATTAAAAACGTTCGATTTCCGATTCAACAGCTTCCCTTACCGTTTTATTTGCCTGACCGAATAAACAAACTAAACAATTGGACAAATTTCGATAGTCCAATGAGAGAATACGATGGCTAAGTGAGTGTGATTGCGATAAGACTGGTCGAGTGTAAGTCGAACAGCACGCAGCATGCAAGAACACTTGCACACACACAACACACTCTACACAAGCTACACAAGGACTGAGCGCCGATTGCGACCGGTCGGTCGCAACTTGCGACTTTAAAGACTGATCAGTGTGCACTGGCACGCCGAGCACATTGCACACATTGCACACATAACGGCTGCGGCCTGTAGAAATTGTAATTATTGTGATTGTAATATTCAAAGAAATCAAATAAAGATAATAGGACATTAGCAATAATTTGCACTTGAAATGGCTATCACTGACACGATCAATAAACGGAAAGCGGCGACTTGATCGAAACTCTTTAGATACTCTGTTGTACTTGGCCAAGATCACAATTGGCCAGTCAGTGGCACTGTGTTTGTCTGTTTCACCGATCACTCTCGGTGCTGCTCAGCGCTGAGTTTGTTCGTCTTCATTTTCTACTCTTCTCAAGATGATGATGGAACAACAACCTTTCGGTGGTTGCGGCCGAACTGTCTTTCGTAAAAGTTAGTTTTTGCCGCTGGTTGGACACTGATGATGGTTGCAAGTGCTTCAGGCATACCTCTTGCCACATCTCTCGATGTGAATCATAATCTGCAGTGGTCTAGTGTGAATCCGTCAGGGATGGGTCGTTCAGTACGTGTAAAGTGATGTAGCTGTATGTCTGTTCATGTTTGGTTTTTGTTGTCGTACAGTGTCTGCTTGTGCAGTGTGTGTGCCTACAGTAGTTCTTCAGTCTCGAGTCACACAACTTCAAACACAGCAAACAGTGTAAACACCTTCACAATGTCGAGCGGACAGTGTCGACCTCATCAGCTCAACCTCGAGCCGTTCACTCGATCGCTTTTCGCATACCGAGGTTCAGAGCAGATTTACCTGAGACTAAGAAGAACATTTACATTTAAGAGCACCTTACAGAAAGGATTCCATTTTGCGAAATTGGATTACCTTACAGAACTAAAGGCCAAATCACGAATAAGTTCTTACAGGCAAACTAATAAATTTCCAATTTCTGTAACAAACACAAAACCCTGAAATTGGAAAATTTATTAATGTTTCTTGTCTTATTGTTGACTTACCGAATATAATCTAAATATTTTCATAGCAAATTTGATGACCAAAACAAGTACAGACAGACAGACAGTGCCAATCGCCAAGCGAACTCACTTAGCACACTCAGTGGTGGCCATCATCACCAACCCAATGTACTTCACTCTGCTGATCACCAAGTGTGCCTGGATGACCTACCAAATGGTGATATTTGACTTTGGCATCGATCAGGACATGACCCGTGATTAGTGGCCATTTTGCAGGGCCATCTTGGAAATGTTCTGACTAATCAGATCGGGCTGGATTGCAGACAGATAAAAAAGAATCGCATTTGCATTCTATGCATTGTCTTATTTATTTAGCTGAATTGTGTATTTACAGTCGCTCTCTCTCTCTCTCTCTCTCTCTCTCTCTCTCTCTCTCTCTCTTTCTCTTCTTCTCTCTCTCCCCACTCTCACTTCGCTTTCGTAAGTTACCCGTGTTGTGTGTCGTGTAGAGTTTGACTGCAAGAGCAGACCACCAAATTGATTATTCTTCTTCTCAACTTCGAACAATCTGACTGGTTGTGGTGTCTGCGTTTGTGCTTTGCTCTGCCCGACTAAGCGCAGAATCATCATCGTCATCATAATCTCGTCCATCAAGTTGCACATTAAAAGTCGTAGTGCATTATTTCGTAGTCATATTTTGTAGACATTAGCAGTGGATAATATTTTATATTGTTTTGTTTGATCGGTTAGGTTCAAGTTGAACCGTTCAACCGATTTAGATGACTTTGTTCGAGTCAGTGTGCAGTGCTTGTGCTGGGCCAAGCCAAGTTACACACAGCACTACTCTGCCCTTCAGTGGTCGCCATTGGAGAAGACACGAGAAGAAATTAAATGGAGAGAGAACGGACAAGAGGACGATGAGAACGTACGAGATGTAAGCGACCGTCACAGAACTCTCAATGCAACAGAGCTGTGATGTTTGAGTGAATTACTCTCACAAGCACTCACTGACTGACACCGCAAGCAACACACAACACACAATGAGCATATTTTTGTTCTTTAAAGCATAATTAGGCTGTGATTTTTGGCCATTGAGCCACTACCAGCCAGTAACTCGACTTCGTTCCGTCAATCGGTGCCAATACGATTTCCTCTGCGCGCCACCCCCAACCTAAGAGATCTTGTCAACTTCTGTTAACCTTACCCTCTCCCCGCTTTTCCCATTTAGGTCCTCGTTTGTCTAGGCACTCGTGCACATATCATGCAGTTCCAAATGTGTCCCTGTGTGTCAGCAAAATTGACGATCAAGTTACCGACAGTGACTTGACCAATTTAGTTCAAATTCCTGTCCAAATGACTTTATGGTTGGCAAAATCTCCTCTACTTTAGGCAACCACCAAACAGAAGGACCCGAACATGATACGTCAGGTGGTGGTGCTGGTGGTGGTGCATACAGTGTGAATTGGCCTAGAGACGCTTACTTAGCTGAACAAGCGATGACGAGCGTCATGGCACTTTATAGTTGATTTCACTATTTGTTCTCTATCCTCCAGCCTGACATTACGGCAAGACCGAAAACATTATGTTCACTCAATCTTATTTATTTATTGGCGAATAGTGAAAATAGTCAAACGAGTGCTAAGAAATGCAGCACACTTTGTGTTTTATGTCTATTACCCTTACACAACCAATTATTCTCGCTAATACTTAGGTCGGACAATAATGTTTGATTTATAATTCATTCATTTCAACCTACCTTTGTGTCAGCTCACCTGTAGTGAATGAATTGTGGCTTGCAGTGGAATGTCATTTATGAACAATCCCCATGCTCAATCTGACTTGGTTGTGTGAGTGAGTGTCAGTCTGACGGCTGCTGCACTCTCTCACTACTAGTGATTCACTAGCAGAAGAAGAGATAGAGTGATGGTAGTCGTCGTGTTATGCTGCTGTCGCCGCCGCTGTCAGTGAGCCTGTCTCTCTCCCACTCTATTCTTGTCAGCACAATAGTTAGGAGGAGATTGTGCTGAACAAAACAAATGATGTGACTGGATTGTGCTCGATCGAGAATGCCTTGGCCTTTTGTGATATGTACAACATGGCGCTGTTTGAGGGGACTGATCATGCGTCCTGAGTGCTAGTCAGGTCATGGGCATTCTCGTAATTGACCAGTTACTGTAAGTAATTAATAACAGACGCTTGAATTGCTGGATTGTTGCTCGTTTGTAAGTGATAAGGTGAACTCAAAGAATCATCTTAGGCGGACTTGCTTATTGTTGTTGCGGCTGTGGCTGTGGCTGCTGGGCGGGGGTCGACGGTGGCCTGTGTGGACCATCCGTGGGACTCATCTCCACCTTGTGTGTCGTGCTCGGATATATTAATTCAGCAAATGCAGTTCAGAGTTTGTTATCGCATTTATTAATGTAATGACAACACATTGCCACATCGAGCCCACTCGGTGAGCATGTCGTCACTTGGGCCATTAGAAGTTTGTTTTGGAGGTCCACCTTAGGTCTGTCCACAATGACCACTCTCAAGCCATTCATGTTCACCGCCATTGAATTCCACTTTCTCAGGCATTAGCACCTCACTGCCATTTGCCCACTAGATCGATGTGCAATCCCAATTGTGGTGGCCAATGCATCTTTCAACCGTGCCCGTAATAATTTGGTTTGTTAGTTATGGCTCAACCTCGGAATTCCTCTTGCATCAAAATCAAGAGTGATTAATCATAGTGCTCATTATTAGTGTTGTTACAAGACGAGAAGCACAAGTTTAGAATAAAGCATTTAATGGAGCTTTACAAGCGATAGCAATATCGAGCTTGAACATGGTTCATTTATAGTTCTGAAAATTCGATAGTCCATTCGAACACTTTCCAGACAATCTAAGCACTCTTTTCAACAAGTGTGATGCACGTTTACATTACATGTGGCATTGTAGCAATAATCTAAGTGGTCATTTGAGCGGCAGTGTGTGATCACACTCGGCCTCCAATAGGAATGTGATTTGCATTCTGCATGGAACTACTGTTGATTTGATTGACTATCACATCTTGGTCTGTTCCCTGCTAAACTTACTGTTTCTTGCGGGTCTATTCCATACAAACACCACTTTGTTAGTCTGTCTACCAGTATCTGTGGCACACATACAAACTGGCACACTAATCACAGTAGTCGGTTGGTTGCTGTGTGTTAGTTAAGCCACTAACTAATAGTACCACACATCTAAGGGTTACGGTGAGTTGAGGCCATCGAGTGGCAATGTGCTTGTCTGTAAGGCTGAAGTCATCATTTGTGGTGGTGATGGTACATCATCAAGTGATGCACCACATCAACATGCGCCACCAACGTTCGGGTGCATTGCCGTGAACAGGGGCGGTGCGGGGTTTTTGCCGCCCTTGCCCGGATTTGGTTTTCCAAAAATTTTACCTTGGTACCCCCTTAGTACTCTTTCTGGGAATTCAATTGCCGCCCCTTAACATACCAAATGCCGCCCTCTTGGACCTTGCCGCCTTTGCCCGGTGGCAGAAAAAATTGACCTGCTGCCGGCCCTGGCCGTGAATGACTTGCTCTCTTAGGCATTAACTTTAGCACCTCACTTCAATTTACATTTTCGATCAGTCTGTTTTGTTCGTGTAATTATCATGCTCGCAACACAAAGTTAGTGTTAGTGTTTTCCAAACCAAACACAAACACGCACTTTCCACTGGCACTGTTCGGTTAGCACTGTCTTCTTCTTATGTGCCAGTCGATGATGATGGTGATCAAACAGAACAAGCCGAAACATATTTCGACCATGGAAAGCCATAGAGAGAGAGAGAGAGAGAGAGAGAGAGAGAGAGAGAGAGGGCGAGAAAGAGAGAGGGCGAGCGAGGGCGAGCGAGGGCGAGAGAGTGTGAGAGGGCGAGAGAGAGAGAGAGAGAGAGAGAGAGAGAGAGAGAGAGAGAGAGAGAGAGAGAGAGAGAGAGAAGGGCGAGAAAGAGAGAGGGCGAGAGAGAGAGAGAGGGAGAGCGAGAGAGAGAGAGGGAGAGCGAGAGAGAGAGAGAGAGAGGGTGAGAAAGAGAGAGCGAGAGAGGGTTTACATTAAGCCGAGACATCCTGCAACAGCCATCCAGCTCTCCCCTTGGCCGATCGATCGTGTGACACTGCAGAATGCAGCGCACAGTGCGCCCACATCTCTGCCTAGTGCAATTGGTTGTGTAACTGTGTATCACAGTGAGTTACGAGTTGCTTTTTTGTTGTTGTTGCGTGCCGCATTGTACTACTGTCCACAGTGCACAGCAACCGCCCGCGTAATTCCCAGAAATATAATGCTTCCAAATGGTACACTGGCAGCTTGGCTTTGGCGCTCTCGTGGAGAGTATGAAGGCGAAAGCACATTGCCGTAAATAATAATTTCATTTACTGTTGCTGGCCTGTTCTGCTCTAACTGCCTTGTCGGTTTACACTTCACTCGCCAATTGGTTTGGTTGCATCCGTTCGATGTGAGAGAGGAGACAAATAAAGCCAATTTGAATACATACAGAGTGAATTTTGCATCAGGGGAAACTTTTCTCTCGATAACGGAAACTCATAATGCTCTTACTCTCTCACTCTGTTGCCATTCGAGTGAGCACCTTTACCAATATACATGGACTGGACCGTTACAGGGAAATGTTTGTCTATCTGTCTCCTTTTGCCATCAATTCAAGAAGATTAGCAAAGTTATGTTAGCATCAATTAGCACTAATTAGTCGAATGGTGCACAGTGTGCACGACCAATCCGGACAGTGCACTGTGCCCCCATTTGTTTGCCGAATGAGTCTTATGAGGGAGCGATTCGAGGCTGCTTGCCAGCCTGCATAGGAGCTATTGGTCGGTCGGACAGTGAGCTGTAATTGCTAAGCCTTGGCAGCTAGCAAATTTAGCACAGCCAAATAGTGTGAATGTCAAAGTATGTTGCAAAGGGAAGCACGGTGCTCTCTCTCTCTCTCTCTCTCTCCCTCTCTCTCCCTCTCTCTCTCTGTCTCTGTCTCTGTCTCTGTCTCTGTCTCTCTCTCTCTCTCTCTCTCTCTCTCACAAATCTCATACGATTCTTGCGCCTACGTAATAATATGCACTAAGTGGTCGGAAAAAGTTCTGGCTTCAAAGGAAAGAGAGAGGGTTAGCATTGAGCAGAGACACTCTGGAAAAGCCATTCAGCTCTCTCATTGACCGATCGATAAGGTGACACTGCAGAGTGAAGTGCACACACAACTGTGTCTAATGCAATTGGTTGTGTAAATGTGTGCCTGAGTTACGAGTTGCTTTTTTGTTGTTGTTCCTTGCCACAGCTCACAGTGCGCCTAGTGCAATTGGTTGTGTAACTGTGTACAGGGGGCGCAAAAAAATCTTTACACTTTTTATTTCAAGCATATCTTAAAGATATTATTTTCTTAAAATTTGAAACCAAACCTATGATATCGGCTTAGTTGATATCTTTAAAATGCCATAAACAACTTGTCCCAATTCACTTCCGTTCCAGACTAATTGGGCCGGAAGTAAAATTTTGGGTTTGGGGTTTTTAGTTGTTTTTAAAATTGAATTAATTTGTTTAATGTGCTAGTCTTTTAGAGTATTTAATTATCTTTCAAAAACGCTTTCATTCTTGAAAATCGACTTATCCGTTCAAAAGTTATGATCCAAAATGTAAAAAATGATGGCGATTTTTGAAAATTTAAACTTTAAAATATTAGTTTTTTGCATTATTTCAACATTAAGTTTTGTAAATAAGTTTATTTTTTCTTAAATATGTAAGATACGTCTGCCTATGAATAAATTTTTATTTTTTTTCAAAATATTGGACCGGAAGTAAAATTTTTTTTTGGATTTTTGTGTTTCCGGTCTTAAAATTTTATTTTTTGAAGTAAATTTTTAAATTATGTTTTGTTGTAATTCCAAAACGCAATCGTGCACTAAAATAAGTGCTTCTAATCAAAATTTACAAGACTTGGTGCCAGCACTTTCGGCAACGTCAACAATGAAGAAGGTCAAGGGCCTTAGAATCCAAACTTGGAGAAAGGGGGAGTGGCCTGGAAACTCTTGGTAAATGCAATTGAACATATTTGGTTCGAATTAAAAAATTCCGTGCTGCAACAACCTCTGCCAACGAACAAAGAAAAATTGGTCACCAAAGTCACCGAAACTTGAAAATCGATTCCACCTGAACGACTTGAGAAGTTAGTAGAATCATTCCCTGCAAGAATTTTCAAATGCCGATAATCTGGAGGAGGTCACACATCATTTTAATACACTATATTTATCATCTGATAATATTTAATTAAGTAAATATTCATTTATATATGAACTACATTGATTTGATTTGTCTTTGTCGGTTATTTTTACTTCGTAGAGTTGGTCAACATGTGTCAGAATTTTGATCATATCTTTTGAATGAGTTCATCAATTATGGAGTATGACACCGTTTTGGAAAGGTAATTAATCATTCTAAAAGGTTATTCACTCAAAGAAAACATTTTCTCTCAAAATGGAACAAAAATCCACAATCTATAATTTTACTTCCGTTCCATTTTCTCTGAAACGGAAGTGAGTTGAGACAAGTTGAGCAATGCTATTTAAAGGTAGTAATGAGGCCGAAATGATAGGCTAGGTTTCAAATCATAGGAAAATAATATCTTCAAGATAGGCTTGAAATAAAAAGTGTAAAGATCTTTTTGCGCCCCCCTGTACACTGTCAACACTGTACACTGTAGACAACTGCATCAAAAACCAGAATAATACAATAAAACAATTGTCTGTTGTTACTTGAATTATGAGTTTGATGTGTTAATTGTATTATTCTGGTTTTTGATGCAGTTGTCTACAGTGTACAGTGTTGATTGTGATCGGCAAGCGCCTCACAAACTACTCAACTACTACACTTTACATTTGCATCACAAATAATCACAGTCCTTTACTCTCATCTCAGTACATCTCTCGGAACGTCATTCCACCGAAAGTACTGGACACCTACTGCTGGACCATACAACCTTTAGCAGCCACGGCTAACGAGAAACATGTCTATCACGCCTATTACCAGTATTTCGTACTTTTCGCACAGTCACTGTTCTTCCTAGCTTTCCGTTACCTGTGGAAAACAGTTGAAATTGGTCTGGTTTAGAAGCTCATTCTGGGACTATATAGACCAATTCTGAAGGAAGAGGATCGAATGGGCGAAATCAAATTGGTGACAAACTACCTGCACCCAAATATGTTCTGATCATGATTCTTATGGACCGATTCCTCGGCGGTTAATTCTCGTAATACGGCTGGCAGGTGAGCTTCTCAGAATGGGACTCGTCAATCTGTTACGATCCAGTGACCAAAGTCTTCCCCGTCTGACCAAATGCACATTTCATCGATATGGTGCATCAGATGACGTGACCAGACACGGTTGTCTTTCAATCGGACAGTCGGGTCTATGATGTAGACCTTGTCAGAGTTGGCCTCGAATGCAAGGATGTCCACAAATCGATTGGCACCATCTCCGTCCTTGCAATATGGCTCGACTAAACAGGTGAACCCTTTGGCGCGAAGTAGAGCAGCGATACTTCGACATTCTTTGCGCACTCTTTGAAATTAGCAACTGTAGTGTGGTCGAAGATAAGTTCGTTGTTGAAGGTGGGACAAAGGTATCGAATCAGCTCCTTCTCGTGGATACATTTAATGCTCATATCGTCGATGATAATGTTTCCTGGGACCAACTTGCCCTTCTTGATGTTGATAGCTACACTCTTCTTGGGGTTTACCTCCAACCCAATGACCTGAAACCGCTCGCAGGTCAGTTGCAAAATTCGCCAAACATCCTCCTCATAACCAGCTGTCACGGCCTGGTCATCAGCAAATCTAGTGAGTGCCAGTGAGTCATGTCCTTTAGACAGTTGAAATCCATAGCGGTTGGCAAATTCATGTTCGCAGATCTCTTGGTAGATGAAGTTGATTGCGAGATTAAAAAGAATCGGCGAAAGTGGTCCACCTTGAGGGACAGATCGGTTCTGATCGAGCAGTGCCTACTTTGATGCGAATAGAGTTGCTCTGCAACAGAGACATGTTGAGGCGTTGAAGATTGTTGGAGACACCTTGCGACTTAAGACTACGCTCGATGTGTTCATGACCAATGTGATCGAAGGCCTTAGAGATGACCAAAAAGACGACAACGCAGTCAGTCTTTTCCTTCTTCGCTTTCAGAAAGCAGGGGTTGATGAGTTTGGCGTTGAGATGACATCCAGAAACGCCCACAAAGAAGCCACGTTGGTTGATGTTCAGGTCGATCAGGTCTCTCAAGTGTTTTTCCACAACTCGATCAATGATCCGTCGTAGAACCGAGTAGATAGTGATCAGACGTCAGTTGGTCACATCCTCAAGGTCACCTTCCTTTGGGATGAGTACGGACTTGCCTTCGCAGAGTCCAAACGCGACCACTCCTTGTGCCAGCATTATTGAAATGACGCGTTGAATGATGATTCCAATGTTGAGCTGGCGAATTGAATGATCGGACTAGAATTAGATCGTAACCAGGAGAAGTGTTGATAATAATCGCTTGTATTGCACTGTTCACATCCTCGACCGACACGCTGAAGTCCTCTTTAGTATCACTGGAAGGGTAGTGGTCAAGTTTAAAATCGTTGCTCGTTTCGATTATCGATTCAAAGTGATTCTGGAGGCTCTCAATCGGGATCTTGCAAGCACTCTTAGCAGGAGTGCGGAGACCGTGGACCTCGGTCCACTGGTGGACTTCTGAGATTTTTTAATGTCCACTGAGTGGACCTCACTGTAATCTATGAGATTAATGTTTTAAATACACAAATTGTGTAATGTCTTCCATTTACAATAAAATTAATCATTTAGTAAATTTCTTTTCTTTATTGAACATTTTACTCTCTTGAAATATGTCCAATTTTGCTAGTGGATTTAGGTTGAGGGACCTGGTCACAGTTTTCTGCATAGAAAAAAGTTTGAGTTGGTAGATCATATACTGAATTGGATTGAAGAACCTTATCCAACAGTTGGTAGAACGGGAAGTGTCCTCAGTTGAGTTTGCGGGTCATATGCTAACAATTGAAGGAACTAAACCAATTATATATTCCTATTAATATCACGACTGTATGTCCCCTATTTGATTATAGAATCAACGTCAACTTTGAGAATCGATGATCAAGTTTTACTATTTGAAGCATTGCATAAAGCTGTATAAATGTGGTATAATGGTGAAATTTTAACAACCACAAATTTATGGATAAGGTCTATCAACCAAATTATGATCCGCAAACATAATTGGGGACATTCCGTTCCAACAACTCTGGGATAAGGTTTCTAAATCCAAATAAGCTTTTTGTTAGCTTTTAATAGCATTGAATCAGAAAAGTTTATTCGTGAAAATTTATAAGGGTACCCTTCTATAGTATTGGGTGGACTTTCATGGGTGTGGAGGTCCACTCTAGTGGATTTTGATTTCAAAAGTCTCCGCACCTCTGCTCTTAGACTTGCCAGGCATGATCTCTTGAGCAATCTGCCTGAGCTGGTAGTTGTATTTGTATTGCGCCAATTCCCAACGGTACTGTTGACGTAGGAGTTTTCGGCCATTCTTAGCCGCGCGTTGTGGATTAGTGGAGCGGGAGTATTTGGCATTGGCATTCGCGTTGTTTGCCTTCTTCTTCTGCCGCTTGCGGTAGTACTTGACCGCTGGATGTACAGGACCAGGAAGATGTTCAGTTGCCTCGAGAGACTGGCAGCAATTAAACCGAGCATAGTGTCATGTAGTTACAGTTCTAATAGGCAGATTAACAGTTTTTCATTAAAATTATACCGAATTTATGAACAATTGAACAATTAAGGTGTGAGCATGGTTAAATGTTTTATTGTTCGCTTGTCAAAGGGACAGTTTATATGACTACGTACATATAGTTCCACACACTATGGTTGTTTAAAGTTGGCTGCCGCTCTTGCTCGGTGCAACTGTGTCTGTGGCTTGAGATGATTGTGCAAAGACAATGTAATTTATTTTATCTAGCCTTCTTGAGAGTGACGACATGTTTTCATTTAATTAAAGCATGTAATAATTGAGTGCGGACACTAATTTACTTCCGGCACTGTGCAATTTAATCTAACCTTACCATCTGTTATGATTAATTAAAAATATAATGAGTTGATTGTTCATTCTCCCTTGTTTAATTTTCGTTTTATTGGCATATTAAATTAATTAAAACCCAGGTTCTATGAAGAAAATGGTTTTATTTTTATTACCCGCCTTATCCCGAACAAAATGTACCTGGAAGTGCCGCAGCTGACTTGCCCCGCACAATAGTAATGGATCGTAGTACTTATGATGCTCGCTTTGACCTACCAACACGCACAATGGGTGGCAAACAAAAGCAAAAAGTTGTTCCACCTAAGGATTGTGTCCAATGGATGGCTGTGTTCACAGTACCGAAGCTAATGAATGAATCTGAAGATGCAGCGTTAGGGCGACTTCAAGCGTCATCAACAAATAAATTAACAACTACAATCGACTTAGTTGTTGAAAAAGAACCAGAAGAAACATCTTCATCGTCAACCGAAACAATCGCAGAGGAATCAGTCACTCATGAAGCATCAAGTTTATCATCAGCACCAGATGCGCCAACTGGACCATCATCAGTCCCAGATCCACTAACTGGACCATCATCTGTCCCAGATCCAACCAATGGACCATCATCTGTCCCAGATGCAAAAACTGGACCATCATCAGCCCCAGATCCACTAACTGGACCATCATCAGTCCAAGGGACAACAACAGGACCATTATCTGCCCATGTAGGATCATCTGCACAAGCAGCAGCTCCGTCGAACTCAGCTTTATCTGCACAACCCACAGAAAGAATAACCGATGGCCACTGTTTTGTTTGTCATGCAAGTCTGCTGCCGTGTCAATCGCCTCATAGCATCGTTTGGTATACACATGGCAGTGGTTTGTGGTGGCCTGCGATTGTGTTTCCGTTGCACGAAGACTACCGTCTTGTAATTGATGAGCGCAAAGTATGGCTCTATCGATTCGGACATCATAAAGAGTAAGTTTTTGGGCTGTTTTAGTACCAGATTTGGTTTATTATCAATGACTCATTTACTTACGATAATGATTTTACGCTCTACTTAGACGCATAGTAGTGTCTGACTCGCTGTTCACCTACTCCTACAATCCCCCACATGGTGATTCGATTCGTGTTAATGGCAAGAAGCAACAAGATGCTCTTATCAAGACGCAGTACTATGCATCGCGCCAGAGTGAAAAGGTCGTTAACTATCAAGTTCCACTTGATGCTGTCGAGTATGAGCATGGTGACTTCTATATGGCGCCGGCGGAACCAGGTGAGTAGCAAAATGATATTGTCTTAATTCTTGTAATGACACATTCGCTTTTCAGTCCCTCAAGCAGAAGAGCAAGAAGCGCTAGATGCTCAAGACGCTCAAGAAGAACAAGAAGGTCAAGAAGAACAGGTTGTTGAAGAAGAACAAGGTGCGCCAAACGAACAAGCGAATCAAATAGAGCAAAAGAACAAAAAGGAAAAACCTGAAAAGGAGTGGGAGTGCTGCAACAAAGGATGTCCCATCAAAGGTAATTGCATGGATTACTTAAAGCCTGTTAATACAATATTTACTAATACAATGATTTATTAAATTTGTGGTCACCAACGAGCAGCTGATGCACAGTTTCACATGTGCGTTCAATCATTTTGTTCGGAGCCATGCCGAAAGAAGTATCTCCCCGTAAGTGAGGACGTACTCGATGGACATCCTCAGTTCATTGAGGGTCGCACTCCCCGGCTGTGAATCGACGTCGGTCATCGAGAAGGAGAAGTCGTCCATAGAGAGAGATTACACTTGCTGTTACCTGTATGGCAACCCTGTGTGGTTGTTGTTGCTGTTGTGTTGCCTTCTTTCACTAATCAATATGTAACTTAACATTGACCCTATTTGATATTAATACAATAATCACCCATGCATGATGCTTTATTTTGTGTCGTTCGAAACATGTCCTCATAGTGGAAAGAAGCACGCGCGAAAACACACACAGGAGAAGAAAAGTGGTGATCGAGTCTTTGCACTCAAAAAGCAACATATTGTAAGTCTCTATTGCATTCCTGAGTGTCCGTTACCGTGAAGTGCCGATGCCATCCGGCACACAAAATTGACACCTGTTCACAATGCCACCCGCGCGTTTTACTTCAGATGCAAGCGTAATGGAGTGAGCTTCGGTGAGAAGCAGATTGACTAAGCAGGGTGGTCGAATTCTGATTAACTCCATCGACTCTCGTTTTCACGTTAATTTGCATTCGACCGAGGCAAGCAAGCACGAATGGTTTCCATTCTCACGATTCGTCCATCAATACATTTGTCTTTCCCGCTAACTCAATCTCATTCGTTGAATTTTTGCTCAACAGACAGGACTTTACAAAACATATTAGTACAAACATAAATTAGAAGGTTTTTGTTTGCCCGCCAGTTGGTCAGTCTTACTTTTGTGTTTCTATTTTACTGGACTGTCATTAAACAATTGGTAATGGTAACTTATGAAGAGAGGGCGAACGCACTAAAATGGTACAACGAACACGAGTAGAAGACTTCAGCTGCGTTCTTCACTGTTGGTCGTCACCCTCCGTGTCCAATTGATGATAAATCGTTATGCAATACAAGCAATGAGCGACAACAAAACGACCACTTTTTCTATTTACCAGTCTGGATTTGTTTGTCCGTGTGCGGCTCTGCACTGGCTGGGCACTGATGGGGAATGCAATGCCACTTTGGATGAGAACTACTGTCATGTAGCGGTTTGAGTTTTGCTTATACATATACCACAATGTTAAGACATCAGGCCAATCGATCAAAACATTATTTATCCGATGAGTTCCTTTTAACGAACACTTTACCATAAAATCAATCAAACAGAATACAATATGAATGATATTTGATCATATGGGGACTCATTTGTAATAATAAAAGCACATTTAAATAAAAAAAATTCAATTTGACTTGAACGGTGTCGTCACCTATTGGCGGAGATTTATACTCTTTATACTCGGAGTGAGTGAGTTTGTTGTGTGTGTGTGTGCTCGCAGTCTCACTGTGCTTTGTCCTCTTCCTTCACCGTTGGGTGGTCAATGTCGTCTGATAACTCAGTTTAATCTCATTTTTCTTCTATTTCAACTGTGAACAAAGACGTATTTATTATCCAACTGACCGGAATAATTTGAAACCCTCATCTTTGATTAAGACGCATTTATGGGATGTACACCGAATCTCGCTTACGTCTCGTAAATGCTTGTCATGCGGTCGAAAATACCTCATTAAAAAGCTGGACATGCACTTGGAAAGTTATCATCCTTCGGCTGGATCGCTTACGTGTCACAAATGTGGCAAAAGTTATGATAATTACCCAGCACTGACTCACCACTATCATGATGTCCATTTGGAGGGCTCTTTCGGCTGTACGGTGCCAGAGTGTTGCTTTACTGGGTCCTTTCGTGTCGATGTGTATCGACACAGCGATGATGGGCATCGACAAATCGAATGTCAATTTGAAGGCTGTACAGATAAATTTAGATATCAGCACCAGTTAAAGCGATACAATTTGAACAAGCATTTTAAAATGTCACTGTTGCACTTGTAGGTGCACCTGGCACGTCTGTCAGAATGCGGACTCGAGAAGATCTTTGATTAAGAAGCATATTATGGAGAAACATATTGAGCAGATGAAGGAAGAAGAACTTGAAAATGGTTTGATCGATTTGCCAGAACTGGAGCAGTACATCAGGAAGCGCACTTTTACTGAGGCGCTGCGGGATGCGAGGGAAATTTGATTTTGAGATTGCTTAGGGTGTGGCGTCACGAGGGCGAGGGTGAAAATGAGAGTACAGAAGGAAACCTCGATGACGCACAGAAATGAAAAAGGGACACTCGAATTTGAACACAAACAGAAGGAGATTTACTTGGGCCGTAGGCCGAGATCAATGTAAAGCAAAATGGCAAAAAATACACTAGTTAAAATGAATTGCGGGAACAATAAATCGAGTAAATGTGGTGAGAATGTGGTTGGCGAGATGCCGGCGCGAGCGGGGCATCTACCCGGATTACGCGATGAGGACTGGTAGGACAGTGGTTGTCGTGACCAGGAAGTGACGATGGACGTCTGTTGGGAGGAGATGGCTCCTAGTTGAAGTGATATGAGAGGGACAGGAAGTCATGAAAAGAAAGGTGGATGGTCAGTGTATCGGCGGGCATGGAGGCATGCGAGCGTACCGTGTAAAGACAAAGAATGGCCGGTTAGCCGAAGACTTTTATAGTCGGTGCTGGTGATGGAAGAATGGTGAGAGGCGAATCTGGCTCCAAAGACATCGAGCCGACGAGTGAAAGCAAAAGGTGCTGAGTGGCATTGCATTGGCCGATGGCCTGTTCGTAGATGACGATGACTCTAGTGGTGCACTCACCGGTGCCACCACAAGGGCACATACATTCGCTTGTATTTCCTCATGGAACTGATTCACTTCTATTGTCATTGTCGATTGATGACGAATGCCTTACAACATAATCAATAATGCATTCTATCCATAAACGTGTGCGTTCTCATAACCACATACGGACAGACATAACCAAACTAACACGAACACATGTCCACACACTTCCACATACACACCCGAGCGTCCAAATCTGAGCAATTCAGTCTCATGTTGGCCAGGAAGCTTTCAATTTAAATTTTGTATTTATTAGACATAAATCTCTCTCTCTCTCTCATAAACGCCACAACAGACATCACCTGTCTTAAGAGCCTCCGTTTGTTTAGCCTTGACGGCTGAGAACGAGTGCTAAATGAGGTGAGAGAGATAAGACAGTCTTGCGATTACCGTAATCATGACTTTCAATATTAATTTTGTTAGTGCAATTATACTGGTTACCTTGTCCTGGTCGCAAATTGGCAATTTTGGTAAGTTTGCTTAGACAACTAGAAAAGCAATGGATTTCATTAGTACAAACAACTGCTGTATGCATGTATGCTTACTGGTGAATGCGCACAATATGTCAATTTTGACCGACATTGGTAAGGGCACGAGCATTTGAATCAATTGGCCGGTGTCTGTAAAATGAATATGATTGTGCCCAAGCCATCAATTCCGCTGTGTGGGTGCGACATAATGAGTTCAGTGCTAGAATGTAGTGCATTGTGTGCGTTGCAACTGTCAAAGCAAGGTTAAGCATTCACTAATTATGAAACTGAATGAGGAACAGCAATGTTCCTTTAATGGACGCAAGTGACGCAATTGCATCCGGCCCCGACCCTAATTCCCTAATCCCATTCATAGTTCGGGTGTGAGCTCTTTTTGGTCGATGCGAAACTTGAAGCCTTCACGTTTCAAGTGTTTCGAGTTGCTCAACTTAAACTTCGTGTCTGAAAAAAATCATACAAAATTAGGTTTAAAGTTCTTAGCGAGCAAACAAGACATAAGAACCTCTTTTGTAACTCTCCAGATGATTAATCCATTCCGCAATGTTTCCGTGTTCTTTCCATTCAACTCGAGCAAGCAATTGTGGTTGGTTGGTTGAAGTTACCAAAAGGGTGTCTTCCTGGCGGTGCTTCAGCGAAAATACCATCATAGAAAGAAGCCAACGACATGTTTGGGCAGAAATACTTAGTTACGAGGCGCAGCGAGTACAGTCTGAGCGGCCAACAGTAAGAACGTAAGTGAGCGAATGGTAAAAGTGAGAACCAACTGATCGGTCAAGCGATTTGAAGTCTGCGGTGGCGAATACGACTAAGGTGCAAAGCCGAACTGTAATCTTATTAAATAGTGAATCTACTGACTCTCACTAAGCCTCAGTTTGTCTCCCTCCTCTTTCGTTAAGTTGCGAACACTAAGAAAGTAAGAAAATCTCTTTAGGAAGTTTGCATTCCTTGCTTATTGCAGATGAACAACACAATCATAACGAGAGCGAGAGGTTGCCGACTTCAGGAAAGAGCCCAATCTGCCCGGTCCCTGTCGGTGTGTGCATTCGTTTGTATTCGTGCATTGAGAGCCAATTAGAGCACTGAATTAGACATAATTATCGATCGGACAAGAGAGACGGAGCTCCCTTGAAGTCAACAAACTTTTGCGTTTTCTATTCGTTACTTCCTTGTTATGCACATTATCTAAATTTAGCTGTTTCCAGGAATTTAACAAAGGGACTCCAAATAAATAGTCAGAGTGCTTTGCTTGTAACCGCAATAGCAATCACATTGTATGTCTAAATTAGTACACTAATTGGCTCACAGTGCACGAACATTATGCTCGAAGCATGTTCACAAACCAACTCTGTGTGTGATCATGATAATTTTTGTCATTACAGGGGAGCGGTATAAGTGAGTTTGGTCAGAAAAAGACAATAAGTCATCACTTCCTTTTTCTATATTTTGTCTATACAACTAAGTGGCTTTTAATTTCACTGATCGAAACGAGAATAACTCAATAATTTGCTTTATCCAATACTAATTAGCAAAAACCCCAAACAAACATCCGCGGAGGGGAGACGCTGGTTTTAATTTCAATCATTCAACTAACTTACTTCCTGGTTATGCCTAGAATAGTTACAGTTTAACTCACACCGGCTCGCAAAGTTAATTAGAGTGGAGCGCAACTTTGGCAACTCAATCAGAGTTCCTTTGTTAAGTTCCAGGAAACAGCTAAGTTAAGATATTGTACATAACAAAGAAGTGACAAAGATAAATTCATTGGCTTTTGCAATCGAACGAAAACATTTCCAAACCATGTAAACTTTGTGTTAGCCTTTATGCAGAAAAGATTCATAAAATAGAGATGTTTCAATAGAATTACATGTTTCAACATGCACAAAAAACCGTGTGTGTGTGCGAAGTAACCAATTATGTTCGTGGTTATTGATTCGAATGAAAAAAAAACAAGTGAGCAAGAGCTGTGGAATACAATCGGCAATAAGAATAACTCGTTTGGAAGCGGAACTTTGAAATGAACAATGGACATGTCTGCCATTGAGAGTCAATTTCAGATGAACATTTAGTGTTTAGTTAACATTTGAATGGCAAACATGCCGATATATGTATATTGTGCTGCTGCTTCACATGCCCACATGCAGTATACTTAATTCACTTAACTGCTCTCAAGGATCATCATTGATCAGTAACTGGATCGTCTGCATGTTTGCAACACAATCAACTGACAGCCATTACACCCTGTCACACATTTTTTATCTTTAAGGTGTGTACTGTTATGTGATAATGAAGATGAAATTAGTAAAGAAGAGGAACAAGATTAAGATGAAATTTATAATGTACTTCACGTCAAACATTCTACTGGCATAATTGTGATGACTTTTGATTCTAATGTCTTTGAAATCAAAAAGGACTTTGTGTTTGACATTAATATTTTGAGTTACATTTGCTTTATAGAAATTGGTTTGTCTATAATTAATCCTAATCGGATTTTAACTTTTCTTTAAGTAGGGGCACCACGGACTGCAAGACGAACCGGATTCTACAAACCCCAACTTCAATCAGAATCATTAGGGTGAAGAAACTCGCATTATCTCAGAAGGACAGCATTAGTTCTGACTTCGAGAGAAGCATCAACGACTGAACAAATGAGGTAGTAGCAACGGAGGCCACTAGATTAGTGTAAATGCGTTATCAAATTGAAGTGAAACGAAAAAAAAGAAGCAATCGAAAAACTTTTACTAGGTAAATCCACAAAATGGTGAAAGACGACTGCGTGAACTCAGTATGAACATTGCCAAAGTTTAGATAAATGATCAATTTAATTTAATTTTTGCACTAATTGAAGTCTGTTATTAAATAAAAGAGCAGAGCATAGTAGTTACAGATCGTCTACTTGCATTACTGCACCAGACTGGAACTAATTCCTGTGTCAGTCTGACCACCAGAAAGGGTACATCCCAATTCTATTCTTAACTCGCTTTCTTGTTTAGAGTCTCTTAAAAGGATTTTTGTCTCATTTTGTTTTCGGTACTTGTACAGGACAGTCACAAACCCAAACCTTAAACCAAAACCCAACACAATGTCATTTATATTCAATCGCACAACACTTCTGTTAGTGTTGCTCTTCCTCGGTGTGGACAACATGGCCATACGAAGCAGCACCACCACCGAAATCGCCAGCATTACTGAACCTCCGACTGAGCCCCTTCGTACTCGACTTTCATCTAAAGACTTCTACGGACTTTCAATGGGCCAAATGTTTGGGATCATCGGAGTGAACCTTCTCGCATTTTTCAACATCTGGCTGGTTTGTTTTCTTTTCCCAAAAGAAATTCAAGATTGTTTCTTTATTGCAAACAGTAATTTCGTGCTACCCGTGATGAAGTGGATCAAAGAAAAATGGCGTTTGTTGAAACTGTGGCACTGTGAGAAATTTTTTGGGTGGTTGTTGGGCCCTAGTTGGTGGCACTATTCTACTATTATTGCATTGATGTGGTTCTGTATGATTGTGAGAAGAAATGAGTATTTTGTTGTCCTGGGGCATTTAGACACGAATATATCATCTCAGGTAACATGTATACTTCTGTACACTCAACAATCAGGTGAATGTATTAGATAACATTAACCCACCATTAGAATGTGAAAATACTAGTTGGCATTTATTTGAAAAAAATTCATCTGATACTATTAATGGTGCTTGATGGCAAGCGTTAATGGCACAGAAAAAAACTATTAATTAAAATGCGTGTCTTTGTTTTAAATTTCTAATGTAAAAATTGCAAATAAAGCAATCATTTCACTGTACTTTGAAAATAAAATGTAAACGATAAACATTACTTGCTGATCGGATTCGATCAAGGGAAACGCAATGAAATATTGTCATGTACTAATGGAAACTAACAATAAAAGGAAAGTACTGAGACCGCAATTGCAGACCGTCTACTTTCATTACTGCACCAGGCTGGATCTCTCGTAATTACTGCGGCAGTTTGTCTTACTTGGATATAACAGAAGAACGGTGAAGGAGGCTGTGGCACTCCGGGAGAATCAGGCGACAAAACATTGTCTGGTTTGGCAAACTCTATTCAGACAATTGCAAATTGGCAATAACGCTGTTTCGCCAGAAATTTTTGTTAAGTTACGTGCACTTGTGAGAAGATCTCTTTTGGAAGTTTGTGTTCTATACGAGTTGCAGACGAACCACTGAACCATTACGAGAGCGAGAGGTTGCCGACTTCAGGAAGGAGCCCACTCTTCCCAGTCCCTGCCAGTGTGTGTGTCTAAATCAGTACACTAATTGTTTCTCTTGTTTTCTCTCGCTTCATTTGTCACTTCCTTGTTATTCATATTTAAATAATACCGTTCCAGGAACTTAACAAAGGGACTCCAATTAAGTAGTCAGAGTGGAGCTCTTCTCTATTTAACTTTGCTAGAACGTGTGAGTTAAACTGTAATTAATCTGTACATTGAAAGGAAGTCAGTTTATTTTAATTCTTTGCTTTTCATGTAAGGAGACAGATACAACAATCAAACTTAAATGTAATTGCCATATGGGTGATTGCTATTGCGGTTACAAGCAAAGCACTCTGACCACTTAATTGGAGTGACTTTGTTAAGTTCCTGGAAACGACTAAATTTAAATATTATCCATAACATGGAAGTGACGAAAAGGGAAAGTCAGAGTTTGCTGACATCAAGGGAGCTCCGTCCGTCCCGTCCGATCGATGTCTAAATCAGTGCACTAATTGGCTGAGAGTCAACGGAGCA
This sequence comes from Rhizoglyphus robini, assembly GCA_023373905.1. Taxonomy (NCBI): domain Eukaryota; kingdom Metazoa; phylum Arthropoda; class Arachnida; order Sarcoptiformes; family Acaridae; genus Rhizoglyphus; species Rhizoglyphus robini. Next base: position 351,545 of record JAKIJQ010000107.1, on the reverse strand, counting down.
CATGAATGCACACACCAACAACACTAGGAATATGGGCTTCTGTCGTCGTGTCCAGATGTCGGCAACCTATCGCTCTCGTTATGGTTGAGTGGGTCGTCTACAACTCGCAGAGAACACAAATTTCCAAAAGAGGGATACTCTCACAAGTGTCCGTAACTTAACGAAAAACTTGGGAGAGAGCCGAACCGAGACTTTTTGTCGCTTCCTTGTTATGCACATTAACTAAATTTAGCCGTGTCCGAAGCGGTGACAGCAAATTATCGGGATATTTTTGTATCGATAAGTGAGATTGAAAGCAACTGACATTGTGAGTTGTATAGACAAAGTATTGAAAAGGGAAGTGATGACTTATTGTTTTACTCTGACCCAACTCACTTATACAGCTCCCCTGTAATGACAACAATTATCTCACTGATCACACACAGAGTTGGTTTGTGGTCATGCTTCGGGCATAATTCTTGTGCATTGTGAGCCAATTAGTGTACTGATTTAGACATACACACTGACAGGGACTGGGAAGAGTGGGCTCCATCCTGAAGTCAGCAACCTCTCGCTCTCGTAATGGGTTAGTGCTTCGTCTATAAAAAGCAATGGATACAAACTTCCAATCGAGATACTCTCACAAGTGTTCCCAACTTAACGAAAAATTTGAGAGAGACAAACCGAAATTTCGTGAGAGTTAGAGGATTCTTCTCTCTCGCTCTCTCGCTCTCTCGCTCTCTCTCTCTCTCTCTCTCTCTCTCTCTCTCTCTCTCTCTCTCTCTTTCTTTCTTTAATATGAGAGGTGTTGAGTGGTTTGTCTACAACTATCAGAAGACACAAACTTCCAAACGAGATACTCTCACAAGTGTTCCCAACTTTACGAAAAATTTGAGAGAGACAAACAGAAATTTCGTGAGAGTTAGAGGATTCATTATTTAAGAGGATTACAGTTCGGTAGTGCACCACTGACGTCTTTGCCACCGCTTACAGCTAATCGCTTGACCGATCGGTTGGTTCTCACTTTTAACTTTCCTCACTTTTGATTGTACTGTTGGCCGTTCAGTCTTTTTCCCTCGTTGTGCCTCGTGTCCAATTTCAGAATTTCTACGCGAACATGTCGTTAGCTTCTTTCTATGATGGTATTTTCGCAGAAGTCGATCATCAGCATCACCAAGAAGGCATAATTCGTGAAACATCAACAAATCACCCAACGAAAGTTGAATGGAAAGAACACGGCACCATTGCCGGATGGATCAACCTGCTGGAGACTTACAAAAGAGGTTCGTTTGTCTTGTTTGCATGTTAAAACTTTAAAACTTAATTTTGTATGATTTTTTTAGACACAATGTTTAAGTTGAGCAACTCGAAGTACCTGAAACGTGAAGGCTTCAAGCTTCGTATCGACCAAAAAGCGCTTACTCCTGAACTGTTTGAGGCGTCAATCAAGTTGTTCACAGAAGTCGAATTTACTGGCACTGGCAAGATTCCACCGAAAGTGTACAATGAAGCGGTGAAAATGTTGGTTTGCTTCTTGAAGTCATTGACTCAACTGGTAAAAGACTTTCGTTCATTCTACGATCCTAAAAAGAGTCCAGCGAAGCTAATGGATTGCTTGGCCAAGCGCAATCCGATGCTGTTCACCATTTGTCAGACTGGTTCAGAGCGGCATGGTCACTCCACCACCATCGTGATCGAAAATTTGTTGACATGTACTGACATTAACGAGACCCGTGATGTGGCAAAAATGACTGTAGCCACTAAGGTGGTGCAGTACATGCTACAGTTGTCCAAAATCGTTGAAATAATCCAAACAAAAAAGGACAATGGTGAACTAGAGCGTATATATACGCGTAAAGCCGCACAGCCGAACAAGTCAACTCAAGAGCTTGTGTACGAGGAACTGGTGGAAGTTCTATACAATCTGAAGTCACAAAACTCGGACATCGCACGAGAGATGCGCTGATCACTTATTGAGAATGTTCGTAATCTAGAACTTGAGAAGAAAATTCGTCTGTCATAGCTAGTTTTCAGCAGACAATTGATTTATGCACAATCTATCATGTATGTCCTGCATTTTTTAATAAAAGTTAAGTAGTTGTTTAATTTGATGTGTAATCATTGTGCAGTGGAAAACAATACTAATTGGTCGGTTGGGTTAGTGTCAGTAGTAGTAGATCGTGTTGAGAAGTGGCTTCCTCTCTGCATGACCATTTGTCAGGTTCATGCTTAGTCATGGTGAAGTTATTATGTTGACAGCCACTCAACAAGCCAGTGTGTACATAGCTGATCTCCTACTGCCTTTATAAGCACGTGTGCTGAAGTGCACAATCATCCTATGCCTAGTATGTGCTACTGATCAGTTGCCTTTTGTGGCTTGTGCTAAACGCACCTCTGTTTTCTTTCAGATCGTGTCTTCCTGAAGTCTTGTCGGCTCCAACTTCATGTCTACTAGTGTGATCATCTAGTATTGCTATTTGTGGCTCATATCTTGGAAGAACCTTTGGTGATCTGCAATCCCAAGCTCTTTATATTTTTCTTCAGTGTTTTTTATTTATTTAAATAAACTGCTTTTAACTAACAGATCGGTGGTTTTTCTTTTTCTTTATGTTTCACCTGATTGAATCCGACAATGCGAATGTGCCACCTCGTTGGTCTAGCGCATCTCCCATCATATCTAACTTGGTGGCACCGGAGCAAGTGCAGCAGTGGACACTGTTCACTCGGAATTGAAACTCAATCATAGAACAACGAAGAACGTTCGAACGCGTTCACTTCAATCCCTCTGTCATGTTTGATTACCGTAAATACCCGAATATAGCCCGCACCCCGTGTATAGCCCGCACCCGTGTATAGCCCACAGAAAAAATTGCTTCGGTAAATAATCCCGTGTATAGCCCGCACCCATGTATAGCCCGCACTTTTGGAAAACCCACTAATTTGCCCATTATAATCTTGGTTTATGGGTCCATTATGAACTAATTTTGCGTTATTTGTCATATTTTGAATGCTATTTACCCGAAAATACCCAAATAAGGTAAAATTTGGACCTAAAATGTGAAAAATTTAATAGATTTGCTAGGATAGGTTAAAACTTGCAAAAAGTATCCTGTGTATAGCCCGCAGGAGGCCACAAAAAAAAGTTGTTCCGTCTATATCCCGAGGGCTATATTGGGGAATTTACGGTAATTTAGCGTCACGGCTGAGTGCTAACCCTTCGCATAAATATTTAGCACCTTTTGTGTTACATAAGAATAGCTGGACTGTGCCTGAACTGATCATTGTTCGTCCGACCAACAAATATGGCGAGTAACACTAAAACAAATGTGTTTTCTCCTTTCAACACATCCAAAAATAAACACGAATGTATTGTTTCTCCAATATTCGAATGCACAGAATTTTGTTAGCACTTCTCGCACAAACCCAATTGGTATACGGAGAATATAGAGAAGTGATCATGATTGATGGATGATCCTACAGGACCTCTACTGATTTGGTGAATGTTTCAAGCTAAATTTGGATGTACAAGACAAGTTGCGTTTTGCTCCGCAGAAATAGGCGTGAATTTGGTTTGCATTGTCTAGAGGTGCGATTTTGTGGATTGCGATTGTTTCCTGAACAAAAACAAGAATCTGAACCTTTTTAAACTTCCCGGACCAGTGGAATATATGGAAGACTATGTCAAGTGCTTTAAGAAGCAGTTGAATGTTTTTGGTAAGGTGAATCTTGTGTGCGATTGCCAATTCGGTGAAGTTTACTTTGGTTTGGATCGAGTCTCATCTTGTGGGCAGACTGAAAGCCGAGAGCAGAGTGAAATGCATTTCCGTAAGTGCGCGATCAAGTTGATGTCTGTAGATAGTCTTTTTAAACTCGAAAACAAAGACGATTCACTTGAAGAGCATTTGATTCGCTTAGGTGAAGAAGCTACAGAGGTGAGATTCGCTTCCTGGCTCAACTCAAACATCTAAATATCATCGAGTACTACGACTGTGCTCTGATGAACCACAAAAAGGTGAGTTGTGCTTTCAACTCGTAAGAAATGTTTTTAATCTTTCCTTTTTCTTTAATCATAGTACCCTGCTCCAACCAAAGTGATGATTAAAATGGAGTACATGGACATTTCGCAGGAAGATATCCTGGACAATAGCCAAGGGAGCATGTCCATGATGGAGCTCAAACCTCTAGCACAACAAATCGGTTCTGCTTGCAGTATCTACATGCGAAGGGATTTGTGCATCACGATGTCAAGCCAGGAAATATAATGGTGAACTGCGCTGATCAAGAGGCGATCAAGACCCAAAACAACAAAAATATATTCAGTTCTCGCAATCTCTACAAGTTGATCGTCTTTTTCTTTGCTCGACTCTACCAGCCAGGCTCAAGAGATTGGCTGATGTCGGTGCCTGTTGGGGGAACTTTCATGTTCATACCACCAGAGATGATACTGAACGGCAGACCCAATCGCAATGCAGTCTACAATCCTTTCTTGAAGGATGCGTACGCATTTGGGGCGACCTTGCTTTGTGCCATGGTTGGTGTGCAGAAATTCAACGGAGTAAATCTCGAGGCAAAGGCACGCTCAATCTTCGTCAAAGCACAGAATGCCTATAGCACTCTGCATCACACCAAGAAAAGCTATGCAATCAAACAGGGCATGCTTAATGCTTTTTATGCAATTAGCACCCTGGTGGCAGACAAAATGAATAATCGCTATTTTATTGACAACGATATTTTGAAGACATTCGATTATTGAGTAGCATTATGATTGTGTCTTGTACTCTTACCACATTATATTATTCATGTTTATGTTTACTTAATAGTGCTCTTGTAGTGAGGAAATGTGATAGTGCACACACTCGTGATTATTAAAATACGAGTTGAAGCAAGACCCTCTAAGGAGCCGGAACAGAGTGAGAGAATATATTAAAAATAGACAAAGAGTTTTTAACATTAAATTCGATGATAGAACCGATTCTGGATAAAGGCATGTCGAGAGAGGTAAGAATGTTCAAAGTGGTGTTGTGGATGGCTCCACGTGCACCAAAGATAAGACCATAAACTTCTGTTGACTGAGGATGTGGATGCGTCTCGGAACAGCTTTGGTATGACCTCAATCAATGAGGTCGAGGCACATCGAGCTGGAAATTGTTTGCCTGACTGCCTGAGTGCCATCTAACTCAAGTCACTCAATCGTCGTTAGTTGTCACCATGTACAACGTGTTAGTTAAAAGCAGTTTATTTGAATAAATAAATGACAGTCACAATGTTGGAAAGTAATAAAAACTTGGGAGCGCTGGTCACAAAAGTTCTTCTAGGATACGAGCCACTAATATTAGAACCATACGATTACAGATATGACGGGCCAGCAGGTCTTGAGAATGATCTAGGAGTTGCTAGAGTTACACCAGGGTAACCAGAACGAAGGAGAGAACAAGCGAGTGAGGCCACTAAGACAAGCAGATACAATGTCTAATGGAGAGAGCACGTTAGCACAAAGTCGAGAGACAATCGACAACGTACTGAGCACACACTGAGCATCAGAACACAGGTTTTTATAACAGGCACGCGAAATTGACTTACTCTGTTTAGACTGGTGCGTGCAAAGCAAGCTTTTGTATATCCTGGACGTTCATAAGTAGATTGATCCTGATAATGGCCGATAAGATGTGGTAACTAATAGAATAATTGTTATAATAAAATAAGTGTTCACTAAATCGAACTGATACTGGTTAAATGTGTTGTCAAATAATAATACTAATAGCAAATACATAAGAGATAAATGCGATTATGTGATTATAAAAAGTGAAATGGAGTGCTTGCCCAAAGAATAGAAAAAAAATGTATATCATACTGATAGTATGTTAGTATTTTATGAAACCATTATTTAACATATTTAATTTTTCCCCTTTAAAACAAATATTAATTAATTAATTATTTTAATTATTAATTGAGGGATATTAATTATTGATTTGGCCAGCACTGCAGGTTCGCGCGATACGGACTCTACTTGAGATACTTTTTGCAACTTTGAACAGGACATTTTTCAGGTTAATTTCCTTTTAATGTGAATCCTTAAATTCGTTTTTCAAATTTAAGCGAACTATTTGCGTGTAAAGCACTCTTGAGTGTTTTGCACATATCCTCGAGTATTAATATTTCTGTATAGTTGGATTTTAAAATTTAACAAATTTCATAAATTAAACCGAATAATAACAATTAAATGTAATTTAATATTTTTCTCACACACACACTTAAACTAAATTTGTATGCCTTTTCCTTTTAAGTTAATTGACAATTTCAACTTCTCATCTTTTTTCTCTTATTCCTCTCAGAATAAAGTGTCAAATTAGAATCAAATTTAGTGTGTGTGTTCACAATATTGGTGTTTGCTTTAATTTTCACCTTTGCATTTGTCTAGTCTATCTCTACTTTGTTCAACAAATTCAAACTGTAGGATTTAAATAAATGTATTTAAATTCTTAGATGTACATATAAAAGTGTATGATAAATTATCTCAGGATGCAGGCATTTTGAAATTTATATTATGTTTTGGTGTAATATAGAAGTAATAATATTAAAAATTGTTTGATAGTGTCCACGTGTTAGCAATGTTGTCATTTTGTTTTTAAATGAGAAGCAACAAAGCAACAATAAACTTAGCATCGACTTGATGAACTCAATTTACGCTTAGGGACCAATGGATTTGCTACTATATCCATCGGTTTCAGCAAAAGTCCATTGCATGATTGCTGGCGCATCATGTCCAGCTGCATTGAGATTGAATTCTTAAGTTCGGAAATATTGGTTCGATTATCACTTAGGCTCTGAACTGATGTGAGCAATGTTTCGGGCAATTCCATACGGCGCTTTATTGATTGAACAAATTATGGTTTCTGTGTGCGTGAACTCTAAATGTATGAACTTACCGCTATCCAATTGTGAGACATTAACTGGTCAATGGAGATACGGTCCCCAGGATGATTGCACAAAAGTTGTGTGATCAATTCTTTTGCTATTGGATAGTCAGACATAGAAGGGAAACATAATTAATTATCGAAGAAACATTATAGTTAAACCAATTTCTACTACCTTCATCCGAAACCTTGTCCCAATTAGAGTCAGAGAAATAATACATTCCAGCACAAATGCGTTGCACCATTCCTGGTGATGTATTTAAGCCTCTTTAGCTGTAGAAAGGGGGATAGCCACCAAGCAGAATGTACATGATCACACCCAGGGACCAAATGTCACTTTAAGGATTTACCGAAATATTGTTTAAACGAAACATTAATCAACAACAACAAAAACTCACCAACTTTTATCGTACTTTTGCCAACTCAACACCTCCGGTGCCGCATAGCATGGAGTGTAGCATGGAGTAGTTAGTTTGCCATCAGCCTGCATCTCTTTAGCAAAACCAAAATCTACCAACTTCAAGATTGCCACACTCGGATCTTTACTGCTGAAAACCAGATTCTCGGGCTTCAAATCGCGATGCGCAATATTGAGAGAGTGTAAGTATTGAATGCCCAAATCAATTTTGTGTATGATTTTCGCAGCTTCCCGTTCAGTGAACGGGGAGTTGGCTGTACGCGCATAAATGTGATCAAATAGATCACCGCACTCCATGCTTAGTTTGGGTAATTTCGAGATCGTATAATGAGATTCGTTCTGGTTAGAGATCGAACACTTACCATTCAGTAACAAGATACAGTTGATCCTGGGGCACCTGTTTCACTGCATAGACATCGAGGATTTTGACAATGTGAGGAAACTCACAGACCCGATAATGAATTTCAACTTCGTGCCGTGCCAATGTAGTGTCGCTCAGAATCTATACATTATTTAATGTATTTCGATGAGTTTAATCAATTTGAAATGAAAAAGTAAATCAAAAGTAACTTACCTTAAGAGCACACAACTGTCCAGTAGCACGAGAGCGACACTGCACCACATTGCCATTATTTCCATTGCCAAGTACAACGATTGGAATGGTAATTTCATAGTCAGCGAAAATTGGGTAGCTCTTGATTCGGAGAACACGATCGCTAACAGCTGTGCACTATCACACACCGACGATGACGATGATTGCAAAGACGATATTGGCGAAGCAACCACAATTGCGGGTACACCGTGGTCTTGCATTTGTTCATGTATTTGTAGATAAATCGATTGGGTATATCGTCGACAAAAATTTATAATTGCAAAATACAACGAAACAAAAACTCCACAAACGCACATTGCCAGGTAGAGAGTTAGAGAACAAACACGCACAGATTTATTAGTGAGAATAATGTGGTTCACCTTTTTTCGGATGAAGTCTTTTTTTGTAGTGCATTGTTTTGTCTAGTTGTACTACTCGTTCGTTGTCCGCCAGACACAGACACATCACATGATGTGTGCCTTCTATGCTCACTCAAACACACACACACAGACACATGACCAGGTGATCGTGGTGATGTTCTCGTGACTGTTGTTGCTACGAACATTCTAACTGGAGCTTGACACGTCGTTGTCGTGTGATCGCTCATTTGATATGACTCACTGAGAATCACACGAGAGACAGTGACAGCATAGTGATAACCTCTACTTTTTTTCTGTCTGAGTATGCGAGTTACTTCAGTAGAAAATATTTAAAATTAAAACGAATACTCTAGTTAGTTGTCAGTTTTAGTTTCTATTATATGATCAGTGATAACATATTCAATTTAAATTTAATAACATGATTACTTAGAATTAAACGTTTAATGTACAATTTGTGATATTACAAATTCTTTTGCTCAATTGGAAAATGTATGTGTTAATGTTCTGAGTATTTATTAAAGATAAAACAGAAAAGGAGGAATACAATCGATTATCGATACAATTTGTTTTGTTTGAGCGATGTCAAGTGGTAAAGTGAAATTAGTTAATCAAAAAGGCGAAAAGTGTACATTAAAAAATCAAACAACTAGTGTTAAGAGCTACTACATTACCAAGAGTTCGAAGTTTGTTTTGTTAAAATTCATTACAGTACTCGACTTTGAGACTGTTGTGGATTACACAATTCGAGACTTGTAACTAAACTACAAATGTTGAATATGTCTAATATTTTAAAAAAATTGATTAAAAACAAAAACTTTTAAATAATAAATCATTAAAGTTTTTGTTCAAATGTTGGATTTTTACATCGAAATAAATGTGTGACTGCAACCCCGTAAATGCAACAACGCCTTGCACCGATAAGCTCATTTCAGTGTTCAGGTTAAGAGTACTAATCAAAACAATCAAAAGAGTTTATGACGGTTCACGATGAGTTGTTGCACTTGTGGGTGTGAGTGAGTACAAACCAGAAAGCATCATCCTCAAGCATGTGCCAATAGTTGGGCAACAAAAATAGAAAACACAATCTACATACTATGATTTTTGCGAACTAGCATCCATATATATTGATATTGCCAAAATTGATTCTTGTTTGCAAGATTGATGAATTTGACATTAATGAATTCTAAGCACAGTCCTACACTTGTACAGTAAAATTTCGATACCTAAAAAACCTAAAAAAAGAGGAAAGCGAACCTAAGCGTACAAGTGCAACAACACCGTGTACCGATAAGCTCATTTCAGTGTTCAGGTTCTGAGTTCTAATCTAAACAATGAAAAGAGTTTATCGGTACACGATGGGTTGTTGCACTTGTGGGTGTGAGTGTGTGCGGAATTTGTATGGCAGATCAAGTGCAAGTGCAAATCAATTTGCATTAGATATAGTAAACAACCAGAAAGCATCATCCTCAAGAAATTGCCAATAGTTGGGTAACAAAATTTAACACAAAATCCGCATATTTTGATTTTAATGATCAAGCATGCAAAATGTTATTACTATTGAAAAAATTGCTTACAAGATTTATGAGTTGGACATTACTGGATTCTGAACTTGTACAGTAAAATCTCGATAATTGAAACATAGACAACTTTCAAATTATATCCAGTTTACTTCAATAATGTCAGCACATTTATGTTTACATATATGTTTCTGTGAAGTTCAATGATTATTCAATTCCACAGCTCAAGAAGAACAGAGTTCAGTTCATACAATCTTGAATAACACATTGACTCATTTACGCTTAAAATATTATTAAACTTACTCTAATTACAGAACACTTAACTTTTAAATTGTACAACATATTTACTTTTGTAAACAAATTTAAACTAGAAATTGGAAATTCTAAATCGAGATTTTAGGGTGAATCACATTTAGCAAGTTATTTTTAAAAAATGTGTTTATTTGCGTGTTTATGTGTCTGTGTTTGTTTACGTATTTACGTGGGCCGGATGATTTTTTTTGCTGTTTGAGTAATAAAAGTTGTAAAATGAATTTCCCATATCAATAATGTGATCATATGTTGAAAAATAAATCTTCATAATGAACAGAACGCAAAAATAATAATAACGAAAGTAACGAACCAAACTGTGTGAACTGCATGACATTCCGGAAGGGAGATATTATCAAAGTGTTTCTGGACTGCAGCAAACAAGATTAATATAATTCAATCTACATTTATCACGATTTGGTATCTGAAAGTAAGTGCAAAATGATCAAATTATGCTGAAATTAAATTTAAAAATACATACTTTAAATATCGATATTTGTGCACACGCACACACACAATTACAGTGTAATCCCAAATGCTAGAATGCGGGATTCCATATTCTGGGTGCCATAACTCTTGGTCTACTCTCTCGGCATTCAAGATTAACAATCTTTGGTGTATAAGGTTGAGTGCTTTTATGTCGTCCATTCTCAATAGGACATGAAAAGTTCGGTTTGAAATCGAATTTTGAGTCGAAAATTGACTCAGACAGTGGTGTTGGTGAGTTTGGTGTGGCAAACCGAAGACTCGATGATGATGATGACTGATGGACTGAGCATTGCTGTGCAGAAGAGACTAGTTGACAGCAAATAAGTCGAAATCTAATAAAATATCAAATAAATAATGAGTGTTCAAAAAATTTATTATATTGAATTAAATTTAAAAAATTAACAAACAAAAATTAAAAAAACCTACTTTGCATTGACTTTCAATTTGAACTGAAGTCGATCACGAAAGTTCACAGTTTGGTATGAGTTGGTGAATTTGTTTTTGCCAAGTATTTCTAATGTTGCAAAGAGGGGGAGATAAAATCAATTAGTATATCATTAGTTAAAAACAAAAAATAAAATAAAATAAAATACCTTGATCAGGAATTATGCACACGATATAATTGGTCATCTTTTTTGTTAAGAATTGGAAGAGATATTCCAAAAAATAGCAACAGTGTGAGGGAAAAAATCAAATTCAATAACATCAAGTTCAAAGAGAAAGAGGAAAACTGTGATGTTTGTTTTCGACAACGAAGACAAGAGAGAAAGAGATCAAGAGTGTGAGTGAGAGAGAACAGATCGATCGACTTGCTACAAACTAACTAATGCACTTGTCAACCCAATGAATTTATATACACTTTCACTGTCTGTCCGTCTGTCCGTTTAAGTAAAAACAAACAAAAAACGGTACACCACAACCAGGTTCGTTACTACTACTCTCTACCGCATTGGGTTGGTCATTAAATTTGTTTACGAGTTCATCAGGGTGGAAGTATAAAAACAAAATTCGAACTTTCGTTCACTTTGTAACTTTTTCCTTTTCTTTTCTTCTAGATTCACTCAAGATGTACTAAAAGTATAATAAATTGTGTGAGTGATGGTAGGGTTGAGTGTGACGATCGTGATGAGGAGAACACGGGAGAAAAATAAGAAGAGGAATGGGGGAGATTTATCAAACAGTTTGATCTTTATTGTGTTCCTGTTTAATGAGTGGAGTGAGTTTGTGTGTGTACGTGAGTGTACGGGCAAACATGTACATTTGTGCTATGTTATTTTTGTTTCGATTAAGAGAGAGAGAGAGAGAGGGAGAGAGAGGGAGGGAGAGAGAGAGAGAGAGAGAGAGAGAGAGAGAGAGAGAGAGAGAGAGAGAGAGAGAGAGAGAGAGCGTGAGAGAGGGTGAGAGAGAGAGAGAGAGAGAGAGAAAGAGAGAGAGAGAGAGAGGTAAAATTCACATGTAAAATTGTCATTCGATAATGTTGAGGAAAACAGGCATTGAAAGAAAAAACAATAACAAAATATGAACGTTTCCATACTCTTGACAACAGTCAAAGTGCACAAACACACACACATTTAGTTGTAATGCTAATTGTGGTTTGGTTGGTTTAATGTTTGTGCGTGTGTTGTTGTTTTTGTAAACTAATCGATGGCAGACTCTAGTTACTTTAGAGTATATTTGTGTGTGCACATTGGGTACAAACTCCACTAATTGGCACTAAGAGAAGATAATATGAGAGTGAAGTGAAGATGATTCATATGCACTCATCGAGAGCAATAAAAAAAGGAACCAAAATTATTGAAAACATTGAGGTATGCTATCACTATTAGCCTCCTCCTAAATAATGAATACATTACGATAACAAACTCTAATTCACAAACAAATTCACTAACGAACTTACACATCAACAACAACAAATCATCATCATCGATCAAACTAATCCGATCATCGAAATTCAAAGCTCAACTAAAATAGTTAAATTAGTTAAACTCACTTCATATAAACATTATAAATATGTTTTGACACACTTTTGCTATTGGCGTCATCATATTGCACTCACAATTTGTTATTGTCAACAAATATAACACGAAAACACGAAAACATTAGTCATACGACACACAAACAGATAGACGAAACAAATTAATTAACGAATTGAGCACAGAAATTATTTTTCACCTTTTATTTATTAGTCATCTGAATTATTAAATCTTTTTTGATTAATTCGAACACACTTGCAGGGTGGTTAATCTTACCTGTCTCTGTCAATCTCCCCACTTTCTAAAAATAGAACAACTCTCTTCCAACCGCTCTCCTTTTTATTTGAATCTCGTAGTAATCTCGATTTTAATTTTATCTTGCATAAAATCATCAAACAATCTTCCTCTCATCATTCCTATTTCACTTAACCTTTAGACATTCTTCAATGCAATTCAAAAGTGGTTCAACTCTGATCGTAAAGTTAATGCTGTTCAAGCTGAAGAATTCTGGAGACAGTTCACTATATTGGATTGTATAAAGTATGCTAACAATAACGAACCAAAATCTATCAGCTTCAAGATGGCCTCACTCGGATCTTTACTGCTGAAAACCAAATTCTCTGGTTTCAAATCACGATGCGCAATATTGAGCGAGTGCAAGTACTGCACGCCCAGACAAATTTCGTGTATGATATTGGCTGCTTCCCGTTCAGTGAACGTGGAGTTGGCTGCACGCGCAAAAATGTGATCAAACAGATCACCGCCCTCCATGCTTTGTTTGGGTGAATTTCAGATATATTGAGAATTGTACATTAGTGAAGATCCTTCACTTACCATTCAGTGACAAGATAAAGCAAATTTGTAAGCTCGTGCGACTCTGCATAGACAAAGAGCATTTTGGCAATGTGATGGAACTCACTGACGCGATAATGAATTTTTACCTCGCGCCGAGCCCATGCAGTGTCGTTTAGAACCTATTAGCGTTTCACAATATATCGATTATAATCCCACGCAGAGATTTAGGTGTCGACACAGCCTGTGCACTATGCCGACACACTGTAGGCATTATGTCGGAAAACAGGCCTGTGACGACTAAATGTCTATTGCGTGTCGACATAACTTTGTACAGTCGAACTGCAGTCGACACACTATCGGACAGCTTTCTATATATTCTCGGGTCCCCTTCCCTAGGTGCTGCCCGTACTGGTACTAGAATATACGCTATTCAATTTAAATTATACAATAATTTAATAATCATAAGAGTAAGAATAAATAAATACAAAGATAAATGAAAATATATCACAAAATAGACATGTATCACAGTAAAATGAAAATCATATTACAAAATCACAAGTCGAATACAAAGGACATGTAAACTTCTAATTTTTGGTATCTGGATTAGGAATAGCTGGTTCAGGAAGAGTTTTCTTGCTTTTAAAGTTGTGTCGAGCTTCTCAAAGCTATGAGCTTTTCCCAAATATCGAGATATTCTTCCAAAGGGATCCCTTCGGATTGACTGTGAAGAGTCAAATCGACCTAATATTCAATCTTCAGTTTGAACATACTAGAATTAAAAATATATCTTAAGCAAAAAAATTTTATAATAAATTATTAGAGTAATACCTAGAGATATAATTAGAGTCCAGAGTCCAGGCATTTTCATCGTTGTCATTTTTGTTTGCACGTGAAATTGGCCATAAGGGAAAATTGTAAACCAGAAACAAATTTGTTGTTAATATAGAGTGATTTTGATTATCAAATAATGAGGAAATAATGTTTCAAGTCGACTTGATGTAGCTTTTGTGCCAAAAAAAACGCTGATTAGATAGAAAATTCTTCGAAAATTTTGAGCCTATGTTGATAATTCAGTTGTGGACAGTCACACACACACAACAAAATAAATCTCCCAGTTGTGACCAGATTTGCAGATATCAGTACATCAGTGGGTTAAAAACAGAATTCAGAAGATCAATTGGAACCAAGAAAACAAGCAAAAAAGTTCAGAGCAATACATGCAGCAACGAACGCGAGCTGTTTACTAACGGCTGCAACCGGCGAGGCAGCAGTGAGTACTGTGCTGTGTGTGGAGGAGGAGGAACGCATGCGCAGTGCGTCACCAGTTCAAATATGACATCGATTGTTACATCGATTTTTAACATTGCAGTAGAAAATCCTAGGACCGTATGATCCTATTCTCAATTGGGTTGATAGATCACCAATTCTGGGAAGGGATTCAATAGCCCAATTGTAGAATCTCCCAAGTCAATCAATTTAGGGATAAGATCCAACGGCCTAATTGTAGATTCAATAATGTTACAATTAATCTCACTCGCCCACCAATTTGGGGATAAGACTCATTAACCAAATTGGAAATATGATTCATCATCACAATTGGAATGGAATACTAGGAATACATGGAATACTTTATATGTTTGTATATCAAATCAAATAAGAAAATTATACAAGTCCGCACACATGCGCAAACAATCAAGCTAAGATGCCGTGTCGACACTAAAACGATACTCTTTCCCGCGTTCACTTCACAGTATAGACACGCTGTCGGGCACATCGTGGCGACACTGTGCACAGATCGTGTCTATACCTCCATTTCCACATGGGAATGTAATCGATTGCTAACAAAACATTTCAATCAAAATAGCCTACCTTAAGTGCACACAACTGACCAGTAGCCCGTGAGCGACACTGCATCACATTCCCATTATTTCCTTTGCCAAGTACATTGTCAGTGATATCATAGTCATCAGTGATGGAGTTGTGCTTGATTCAGAAAACTCGATCACTAACCGCCGCCGTCGCAACATCAGCACACACCGACGATGATGACGATGATGATGCTGTTGGCGATGAAGCAACACCAATTACAGGTCTACGATTGTCTTGCATTGATTCAGTTATTAGATCGATAAAGATCGATTGTGTATATCAAAATATGTATAATCACAAAGAACAGCAGAACAAATAATCCAAGTAGACACAACGCCAGGTAGAGACAGGCAGAGAGTGAGAGAGCACACACACGAACACAAAATCATGTACACATTCACCTTTTCTCGACTGAATGCCTTTTTATCTATCATCATTATCATTGTGTGCAGTGGTGTTGTCTAGTTGTACTACTCGTACGTTGTCCATCAGACACAGGCACATCACCTGATGTGTGCTTTCAATGCCCACCCGAACACAGACAGACACATGACGAGGTGATCGAGGTGATGTTCTTGTGACTGTTGTTGCTACGAAGATTCTAACTGGAGCTTGACTCGGTGTTGTTGTGTGCTCGCTCGCTTGACACGACTCACTGAGAATCGCATCAGCAAAGTGATAGTGTTTTAATGTTTGTCTGTTTGTGTGTGACGAGCTTTATTTTAAAATTAAAACAAACAGTCTATTTAGTGGTTTGGTTTAATTTTCACTGTCAATTCACAGATAGCATTTTCAATTTCAATTTATTCATATGATTATTTAGAATTACACAATAAAATGCTCGGGTCGCAAGTGACCCTCGCCAGGCGCTGGCGCGCCAACACCCCCCACCTCACCAACCACAACCCCACTTCCAACCACCGCACTACACATACAATACATTACAATACCTTTAGCAATAACAGAAGGCATTATTTGTTAATGCATAATAATTGTTATTCAATTGTGATTGTTATTTCACAAATAAATTAGGTCAATATTACAATTAGGTGTACAGTATTCTGATTACTGTTCCCTTGTTCAGTAATCTGAGTAGGTAGCCAATGTAGTTGGCTTCTTTCTATCCATAATAGTATCGGCTCGATGTCCTTTGTCGTGATTCACCTCGAGGTCACGTCAGTGAGGTGGTCGTTATCGCGTTGATGGACATAGCGCCTCGATGTGAACCAGGCGCCACTGCTGACAGTCATATATACAGGTTAGCTTAGTCATTGCCTGTTAATGTCTCCACTACATAAAGCCACACAAAACAAACTGTCCACACTCACTTCTCTGTTCACACTGTTTGTGGTCACAAGCGCTCTGTCTCGTTACCAACGCCTTCACCCGAATAAATCGCTACCGACGCTACGACGAAAGTTTGTCTTGTAAAAATTAATTACTGTATTCGACGATGAGTCTACTGTGAATTATATTACGAAAATATCAAATGCTCAAATATATTCTGGTGAGATGAGATACAATCGGACACCATCAGAACCAATATGGGTGATGATATGAGTCTACAACCTTTTAACAGTGATCTATTGGCAATCATTGGACAACATAAGACTATTGTTTAAACATTGCTAAACAGTTGTTTATGGACAATTGCCAACTGACAATAGTTCAGCAACATGAGCTTTCCGAGCAGGGGTTGCAGTGGTGGAGTGAGTGGAACGATGATCATTATGATGATGTCTGTGGTGGTTATATTTATACAAATTGGTAAAATTGGGATGGCATTTGAAGACGCATCAGTTCATTGGAATATAACAAATGCTGAAATGAGAATTACCCTTTCCAATGTACCGGTGGACTGTCCATTCAGACACCGAAGTGCCCGTGGCCGTGGCTAACCACGACGTGGTAGTGCTATTCTCGATAATCTTCTACCTGAACCCGACACCATTTGCATCGAATATATTACACAAGGAAATTGCACAAATGAAGGCACCCTGTTTCGATGTGCCCGTGGGTATCATCCCACTGCTGATACTTACCCGAGTTGGGCTGGTTTATAGCTCGGGTGGATCGACCCGATGGTGGTGACCACGATTATATTATCGAATAAATCCTGCAAGCTCCACCCGTGGCTTACCCACAGTGGGTTGTAGATGCTGATGTTATGTGCACTTATCTAATAATCTTACCTATTTTATTGTTTATTTATCTTTTTCTTTAACAAAGAACATCACCAGATGATGATAACGCTTTCATTCTGTACTTACTATACGAAAAGAGTGGCATGATTAAAAATTTTATTTCATAACGCATTGCATTAGCAAAAAATCTATTTATTATTGTATTTATATATTGTTATAAAATTCTTAACTGTAACGTTAATTTTAATTAATATCTTATCTCGTATACATCTAAAATGTAGTTTATAATGATGGTCTTTTTCTTCGTCATCATCAGACGATATAATAATGCGTTTAGACTTGTTGGTTCTGTTTCGAGACAAAAGACTGTTGAATCTATCTGAATCATCATCATCCTCTTCATCATCAGACGATATAATCGGGCGTTTAGACATATTAGAACGATTTCTGGACACAAGAATGTTGAAATTGTCTGAATCTCTTCTTCTTCTTCTTCTTCTTCTTCTTCTTCTTCATCCGACGATCTAATAATGCGTTTAGATTGGTTGGTTCGGTTGCGAGACACAATAATGTTGAAATTGTCTGAATCTTCTTCTTCTTCTTCTTCTTCTTCTTCTTCTTCTTCTTCTTCTTCTTCTTCTTCTTCTTCTTCTTCTTCTTCATCCGACGATCTAATAATGCGTTTAGATTGGTTGGTTCGGTTGCGAGACACAATAATGTTGAAATTGTCTGAATCTTCTTCTTCTTTTTCTTCTTCATAAGACGATCTAATAATGCGTTTAGACTTGTTGGTTCGGTTGCGAGACAAAAGACTGTTGAAATTATCTGAATCATCATCAGAGGAAAAGTCCACATGTTTTCGTTTTCCATTCACGTTTCCCTTGTTTCTTGAGCGAAACTTCTTTTTGGAAGATTTTCGTGATGATTCAGAACTTGCATCAGAAAATCGAACACTCCTTATAGATTCTGGATCAGTGCCAGACTCCTCTCCAGAGGATTGAACGATATAATCACGGATCGGACGGACGGCACGAACGGATCATCGTCCTCTGTCAGTGACAAATTAGCAGAATCACTACCGTCCAAATGGGAGTACATTGAGTGAGTTTGGGTGCCGTCATTGGTCCGCCAGTGGAACCGAAGGTAGTTGATTAACAGTAACACTTGGCAGCCAAAGCTGAATGCGCAGAATCACTACCGTCCAAATGGGAGTGCATTGAGTGAGTTAGGGTGCCGTCATTGGTCCACCAGTGGAACCGAAGGTAGTTGAAGAACAGTAGCACGTGGCGGCCCAAGCTGACTGCAGCAGAATCACTGCCGTCCAAATGGGAGTGCATTGAGAGAATTTGAGTGACGTCATTGGTCCGCCAGTGGAACCGAAGGTAGTGGATGAACAGTAACACTTGGCGGGCAAAGCTGACTGCAGCAGAATCACTACCGTACAAATGGGAGTGCATTGAGTGAATTTGAGTGCCGTCATTGATCCGCCAGTGGAGACGAAGATAGTGTATGGACATGACTACTTGGCGCCCCAAGCTGACTGCAGCAGAATCACTGCCGTCCAAATGGGAGTGCATTGAGTGAATTTCGGTGCAGTAATTGGTCCGCCAGTGAAACCGAAGGTAGTTGATGAACAGTTGCACTTGGCGGCCAAAGCTGAATGCGCAGAATCACTACCGTCCAAATGGGAGTGCATTGAGTGAATTTCAGTGCCGTAATTGGTCCGCCAGTGGAACCGAAGGTAGTGGATGAACAGTAACACTTGGCGCCCCCAAGCTGACTGCAGCAGAATCACTGCCGTACAAATGGGAGTGCATTGAGTGAATTTCGGTGCAGTAATTGGTCCGCCAGTGAAACCGAAGGTAGTTGATGAACAGTAGCACTTGGCGGCCCAAGCTGATTGCAACAGAATCACTGTCGTCCAAATGGGAGTGCATTGAGAGAATTTGAGTGACGTCATTGGTCCGCCAGTGGAACCGAAGGTAGTGGATGAACAGTAACACTTGGCGGCCAAAGCTGACTGCAGCAGAATCACTACCGTCCAAATGGGAGTGCATTGAGTGAATTTGAGAGCCGTCATTGGTCCGCCAGTGAAACCGAAGGTAGTTGATGAACAGTTGCACTTGGCGGCCAATGCTGAATGCGCAGAATAACTACCGTCCAAATGGGAGTGCATTGAGTGAATTTTGGTGCCGTAATTGGTCCGCCAGTGGAACCGAAGGTAGTTGATGAACAGTTGCACTTGGCGGCCAAAGCTGAATGCGCAGAATCACTGTCGTCCAAATGGGAGTGCATTGAGAGAATTTGAGTGCCGTCATTGGTCCGCCAGTGGAACCGAAGGTAGTTGAAGAACAGTAGCACGTGGCGGCCCAAGCTGACTGCAGCAGAATCACTGCCGTCCAAATGGGAGTGCATTGAGAGAATTTGAGTGACGTCATTGGTCCGCCAGTGGAACCGAAGGTAGTGAATGAACAGTAACACTTGGCGGGCAAAGCTGACTGCAGCAGAATCACTACCGTACAAATGGGAGTGCATTGAGTGAATTTGAGTGCCGTCATTGATCCGCCAGTGGAGACGAAGATAGTGTATGGACATGACTACTTGGCGCCCCAAGCTGACTGCAGCAGAATCACTGCCGTCCAAATGGGAGTGCATTGAGTGAATTTCGGTGCAGTAATTGGTCCGCCAGTGAAACCGAAGGTAGTTGATGAACAGTTGCACTTGGCGGCCAAAGCTGAATGCGCAGAATCACTACCGTCCAAATGGGAGTGCATTGAGTGAATTTCAGTGCCGTAATTGGTCCGCCAGTGGAACCGAAGGTAGTGGATGAACAGTAACACTTGGCGCCCCAAGCTGACTGCAGCAGAATCACTGCCGTACAAATGGGAGTGCATTGAGTGAATTTCGGTGCAGTAATTGGTCCGCCAGTGAAACCGAAGGTAGTTGATGAACAGTAGCACTTGGCGGCCCAAGCTGACTGCAACAGAATCACTGTCGTCCAAATGGGAGTGCATTGAGAGAATTTGAGTGACGTCATTGGTCCGCCAGTGGAACCGAAGGTAGTGGATGAACAGTAACACTTGGCGGCCAAAGCTGACTGCAGCAGAATCACTACCGTCCAAATGGGAGTGCATTGAGTGAATTTGAGAGCCGTCATTGGTCCGCCAGTGAAACCGAAGGTAGTTGATGAACAGTTGCACTTGGCGGCCAATGCTGAATGCGCAGAATCACTACCGTCCAAATGGGAGTGCATTGAGTGAATTTTGGTGCCGTAATTGGTCCGCCAGTGGAACCGAAGGTAGTTGATGAACAGTTGCACTTGGCGGCCAAAGCTGAATGCGCAGAATCACTGCCATTCAAATGGGAGTGCATTGAGTGAATTTGAGAGCCGTCATTGGTCCGCCAGTGAAACCGAAGGTAGTTGATGAACAGTTGCACTTGGCGGCCAATGCTGAATGCGCAGAATCACTACCGTCCAAATGGGAGTGCATTGAGTGAATTTTGGTGCCGTAATTGGTCCGCCAGTGGAACCGAAGGTAGTGAATGAACAGTAGCACTTGGCGGCCAAAGCTGAATGCGCAGAATCACTGCCATTCAAATGGGAGTGCATTGAGTAAATTTCGGTGCAGTAATTGGTCCGCCAGTGGAACCGAAGGTAGTTGATGAACATTAACACTTGGCGGCCAAAGCTGACTGCAGCAGAATCACTGCCGTCCAAATGGGAGTGCATTGAGAGAATTTGAGTGCCGTCATTGGTCCCCCAGTGAAACCGAAGGTAGTTGATGAACAGTAGCACTTGGCGCCCAAAGCTGACTGCAGCAGAATCACTGCCGTCCAAATGGGAGTGCATTTAGTGAATTTAAGTGCCGTCATTGGTCCGCCAGTGGAACCGAAGGTAGTGGATGAACAGTAACACTTGGCGGCCAAAGCTGACTGCAGCAGAATCACTGCCGTCCAAATGGGAGTGCATTGAGAGAATTTGAGTGACGTCATTGGTCCGCCAGTGGAACCGAAGTTAGTGGATGAACAGTAACACTTGGCGGGCAAAGCTGACTGCAGCAGAATCACTACCGTACAAATGGGAGTGCATTGAGTGAATTTGAGTGCCGTCATTGATCCGCCAGTGGAGACGAAGATAGTGTATGTACATGACTAAGTGGCGCCCCAAGCTGACTGCAACAGAATCACTGCCGTCCAAATGGGAGTGCATTGAGAGAATTTGAGTGACGTCATTGGTCCGCCAGTGGAACCGAAGGTAGTGGATGAACAGTAACACTTGGCGGCCAAAGCTGACTGCAGCAGAATCACTACCGTCCAAATGGGAGTGCATTGAGTGAATTTGAGTGCCGTCATTGGTCCGCCAGTGGAACCGAAGGTAGTTGAAGAACAGTAGCACGTGGCGGCCAAAGCTGACTGCAGCAGAATCACTACCGTCCAAATGGGATTGCATTGAGTGAATTTGAGTGACGTCATTGGTCCGCCAGTGGAACCGAAGGTAGTGGATGAACAGTAACACTTGGCGGCCAAAGCTGACTGCAGCAGAATCACTGCCGTCCAAATGGGAGTGCATTGAGAGAATTTGAGTGACGTCATTGGTCCGCCAGTGGAACCGAAGGTAGTGGATGAACAGTAACACTTGGCGGGCAAAGCTGACTGCAGCAGAATCACTACCGTACAAATGGGAGTGCATTGAGTGAATTTGAGTGCCGTCATTGATCCGCCAGTGGAGACGAAGATAGTGTATGTACATGACTAAGTGGCGCCCCAAGCTGACTGCAACAGAATCACTGCCGTCCAAATGGGAGTGCATTGAGAGAATTTGAGTGACGTCATTGGTCCGCCAGTGGAACCGAAGGTAGTGGATGAACAGTAACACTTGGCGGCCAAAGCTGACTGCAGCAGAATCACTACCGTCCAAATGGGAGTGCATTGAGTGAATTTGAGAGCCGTCATTGGTCCGCCAGTGGAACCGAAGGTAGTTGAAGAACAGTAGCACGTGGCGGCCAAAGCTGACTGCAGCAGAATCACTACCGTCCAAATGGGATTGCATTGAGTGAATTTGAGTGACGTCATTGGTCCGCCAGTGGAACCGAAGGTAGTGGATGAACAGTAACACTTGGCGGCCAAAGCTGACTGCAGCAGAATCACTGCCGTCCAAATGGGAGTGCATTGAGAGAATTTGAGTGACGTCATTGGTCCGCCAGTGGAACCGAAGGTAGTGGATGAACAGTAACACTTGGCGGGCAAAGCTGACTGCAGCAGAATCACTACCGTCCAAATGGGATTGCATTGAGTGAATTTGAGTGACGTCATTGGTCCGCCAGTGGAACCGAAGGTAGTGGATGAACAGTAACACTTGAGGGCCAAAGCTGACTGCAGCAGAATCACTGCCGTCCAAATGGGATTGCATTGAGTGAATTTCGGAGCAGTAATTGGTCCGCCAGTGAAACCGAAGGTAGTGGATGAACAGTAACACTTGGCGCCCCAAGCTGACTGCAGCAGAATCACTGCCGTACAAATGGGAGTGCATTGAGTGAATTTCGGTGCAGTAATTGGTCCGCCAGTGGAACCGAAGGTAGTTGATGAACATTAACACTTGGCGGCCAAAGCTGACTGCAACAGAATCACTGTCGTCCAAATGGGAGTGCATTGAGAGAATTTGAGTGACGTCATTGGTCCGCCAGTGAAACCGAAGGTAGTTGATGAACAGTTGCACTTGGCGGCCAATGCTGAATGCGCAGAATCACTACCGTCCAAATGGGAGTGCATTGAGTGAATTTTGGTGCCGTAATTGGTCCGCCAGTGGAACCGAAGGTAGTTGATGAACAGTTGCACTTGGCGGCCAAAGCTGAATGCGCAGAATCACTACCGTTCAAATGGGAGTGCATTGAGTGAATTTGAGTGCCGTCATTGATCCGCCAGTGGAGACGAAGATAGTGTATGTACATGACTACTTGGCGCTTCAAGCTGACTGCAACAGAATCACTGCCGTACAAATGGGAGTGCATTGAGTGAATTTGGGTGCCGTCATTGGTCCGCCAGTGGAACCGAAGGTAGTGGATGAACAGTAACACTTGGCGGCCAAAGCTGACTGCAGCAGAATCACTACCGTCCAAATGGGAGTGCATTGAGTGAATTTGAGTGCCGTCATTGGTCCGCCAGTGGAACCGAAGGTAGTGGATGAACAGTAACACTTGGCGGCCAAAGCTGACTGCAGCAGAATCACTGCCGTCCAAATGGGAGTGCATTGAGTGAATTTCGGTGCCGTAATTGGTCCGCCAGTGGAACCGAAGGTAGTTGATGAACAGTTGCACTTGGCGGCCAAAGCTGAATGCGCAGAATCACTACCGTCCAAATGGGAGTGCATTGAGTGAATTTGAGTGCCGTCATTGGTCCGCCAGTGGAACCGAAGGTAGTGGATGAACAGTAACACTTGGCGCCCCAAGCTGACTGCAGCAGAATCACTGCCGTCCAAATGGGAGTGCATTGAGTGAATTTCGGTGCCGTAATTGGTCCGCCAGTGGAACCGAAGGTAGTTGATGAACAGTAACACTTGGCGGCCAAAGCTGACTGCAGCAGAATCACTGCCGTCCAAATGGGAGTGCATTGAGTGAATTTGAGTGCCGTCATTGGTCCGCCAGTGAAACCGAAGGTAGTTGATGAACAGTTGCACTTGGCGGCCAATGCTGAATGCGCAGAATCACTACCGTCCAAATGGGAGTGCATTGAGTGAATTTTGGTGCCGTAATTGGTCCGCCAGTGGAACCGAAGGTAGTTGATGAACAGTTGCACTTGGCGGCCAAAGCTGAATGCGCAGAATCACTGCCGTTCAAATGGGAGTGCATTGAGTGAATTTGAGTGCCGTCATTGGTCCGCCAGTGGAGACGATGATAGTGGATGGACATGACTACTTGGCGCCCCAAGCTGACTGCAGCAGAATCACTGCCGTCCAAATGGGAGTGCATTGAGTGAATTTGAGTGCCGTCATTGGTCCGCCAGTGGAGACGATGATAGTGGATGGACATGACTACTTGGCGGCCAAAGCTGACTGCGCAGAATCACTGCCGTCCAAATGGGATTGCATTGAGTGAATTTCGGAGCAGTAATTGGTCCGCCAGTGAAACCGAAAGTAGTTGATGAACAGTAACACTTGGCGCCCCAAGCTGACTGCAGCAGAATCACTGCCGTCCAAATGGGAGTGCATTGAGTGAATTTCGGTGCAGTAATTGGTCCGCCAGTGGAACCGAAGGTAGTTGATGAACATTAACACTTGGCGGCCAAAGCTGACTGCAGCAGAATCACTGCCGTCCAAATGGGAGTGCATTGAGAGAATTTGAGTGACGTCATTGGTCCGCCAGTGAAACCGAAGGTAGTTGATGAACAGTAACACTTGGCGGCCAAAGCTGAATGCGCAGAATCACTGCCGTCCAAATGGGAGTGCATTGAGTGAATTTGGGTGCCGTAATTGGTCCGCCAGTGGAACCGAAGGTAGTTGATGAACAGTAGCACTTGGCGGCCAAAGCTGAATGCGCAGAATCACTACCGTTCAAATGGGAGTGCATTGAGTGAATTTGAGTGCCGTCATTGATCCGCCAGTGGAGACGAAGATAGTGTATGTACATGACTACTTGGCGCTTCAAGCTGACTGCAACAGAATCACTGCCGTCCAAATGGGAGTGCATTGAGAGAATTTGAGTGACGTCATTGGTCCGCCAGTGGAACCGAAGGTAGTGGATGAACAGTAACACTTGGCGGGCAAAGCTGACTGCAGCAGAATCACTACCGTCCAAATGGGAGTGCATTGAGTGAATTTGAGTGACGTCATTGGTCCGCCAGTGGAACCGAAGGTAGTGGATGAACAGTAACACTTGAGGGCCAAAGCTGACTGCAGCAGAATCACTGCCGTCCAAATGGGAGTGCATTGAGTGAATTTCGGTGCAGTAATTGGTCCGCCAGTGAAACCGAAGGTAGTTGATGAACAGTTGCACTTGGCGGCCAAAGCTGAATGCGCAGAATCACTACCGTCCAAATGGGAGTGCATTGAGTGAATTTCGGTGCCGTAATTGGTCCGCCAGTGGAACCGAAGGTAGTGGATGAACAGTAACACTTGGCGCCCCAAGCTGACTGCAGCAGAATCACTACCGTCCAAATGGGAGTGCATTGAGTGAATTTCGGTGCCGTAATTGGTCCGCCAGTGGAACCGAAGGTAGTTGATGAACAGTAGCACTTGGCGGCCAAAGCTGACTGCAGCAGAATCACTGCCGCCCAAATGGGAGTGCATTGAGAGAATTTGAGTGACGTCATTGGTCCGCCAGTGAAACCGAAGGTAGTTGATGAACAGTTGCACTTGGCGGCCAAAGCTGAATGCGCAGAATCACTACCGTCCAAATGGGAGTGCATTGAGTGAATTTCGGTGCCGTAATTGGTCTGCCAGTGGAACCGAAGGTAGTTGATGAACTGTAGCACTTGGCGGTCAAAGCTGAATGCGCAGAATCACTACCGTCCAAATGGGAGTGCATTCAGTGAATTTCGGTGCCGTAATTGGTCCGCCAGTAGAGACGAAGATAGTGGATGGACATGACTACTTGGCGCCCCAGGCTGACTGCAGCAGAATCTTTACCGTCCAAATGGGAGTGCATTGAGAGAATTTCGGTGCCGTCATTGGTCCGCCAGTGGAACAGAAGGTAGTTGATGAACAGTTGCACTTGGCGGCCAAAGCTGAATGCGCAGAATCACTACCGTCCAAATGGGAGTGCATTGAGTGAATTTGAGTGACGTCATTGGTCCGCCAGTGGAACCGAAGGTAGTTGATGAACAGTAGCACTTGGCGGCCAAAGCTGACTGCAGCAGAATCACTGCCGTCCAAATGGGAGTGCATTGAGTGAATTTCGGTGCCGTAATTGGTCCGCCAGTGGAACAGAAGGTAGTTGATGAACAGTTGCACTTGGCGGCCAAAGCTGAATGCGCAGAATCACTACCGTCCAAATGGGAGTGCATTGAGTGAATTTGAGTGCCGTCATTGGTCCGCCAGTGGAACCGAAGGTAGTGGATGAACAGTAGCACTTGGCGCCCCAAGCTGACTGCAGCAGAATCACTGCCGTACAAATGGGAGTGCATTGAGTGAATTTCGGTGCAGTAATTGGTCCGCCAGTGGAACCGAAGGTAGTTGATGAACAGTAGCACTTGGCGGCCAAAGCTGACTGCAGCAGAATCACTGCCGTCCAAATGGGAGTGCATTGAGTGAATTTGAGTGCCGTCATTGGTCCGCCAGTGAAACCGAAGGTAGTTGATGAACAGTTGCACTTGGCGGCCAAAGCTGAATGCGCAGAATCACTACCGTCCAAATGGGAGTGCATTGAGTGAATTTGGGTGCCGTCATTGGTCCGCCAGTGGAACCGAAGGTAGTTGATGAACAGTAGCACTTGGCGGCCAAAGCTGAATGCGCAGAATCACTACCGTCCAAATGGGAGTGCATTCAGTGAATTTCGGTGCCGTAATTGGTCCGCCAGTAGAGACGAAGATAGTGGATGGACATGACTACTTGGCGCCCCAAGCTGACTGCAGCAGAATCACTGCCGTCCAAATGGGAGTGCATTGAGTGAATTTGAGTGCCGTCATTGGTCCGCCAGTGGAACCGAAGGTAGTTGATGAACAGTAGCACTTGGCGGCCAAAGCTGACTGCAGCAGAATCACTACCGTCCAAATGGGAGTGCATTGAGTGAATTTCGGTGCCGTAATTGGTCCGCCAGTGGAACCGAAGGTAGTGGATGAACAGTAGCACTTGGCGGCCCAAGCTGACTGCAACAGAATCACTGCCGTCCAAATGGGAGTGCATTGAGAGAATTTGAGTGACGTCATTGATCCGCCAGTGGAACCGAAGGTAGTGGATGAACAGTAACACTTGGCGGTCAAAGCTGACTGCAGCAGAATCACTACCGTCCAAATGGGAGTGCATTGAGTGAATTTGAGAGCCGTCATTGGTCCGCCAGTGAAACCGAAGGTAGTTGATGAACAGTTGCACTTGGCGGCCCAAGCTGACTGCAGCAGAATCACTGCCGTCCAAATGGGAGTGCATTGAGTGAATTTCGGTGCCGTAATTGGTCCGCCAGTGGAACCGAAGGTAGTGGATGAACAGTAACACTTGGCGCCCCAAGCTGACAGCAGCAGAATCACTGCCGTCCAAATGGGAGTGCATTGAGTGAATTTGAGTGCCGTCATTGGTCCGCCAGTGGAACCGAAGGTAGTTGATGAACATTAACACTTGGCGGCCAAAGCTGACTGCAGCAGAATCACTACCGTCCAAATGGGAGTGCATTGAATGAATTTGAGAGCCGTCATTGGTCCGCCAGTGAAACCGAAGGTAGTTGATGAACAGTAACACTTGGCGCCCCAAGCTGACAGCAGCAGAATCACTGCCGTCCAAATGGGAGTGCATTAAGTGAATTTGAGTGACGTCATTGGTCCGCCAGTGGAACCGAAGGTAGTTGATGAACATTAACACTTGGCGGCCAAAGCTGACTGCAGCAGAATCACTGCCGTCCAAATGGGAGTGCATTGAGTGAATTTGAGAGCCGTCATTGGTCCGCCAGTGAAACCGAAGGTAGTTGATGAACAGTTGCACTTGGCGGCCAATGCTGAATGCGCAGAATCACTACCGTCCAAATGGGAGTGCATTGAGTGAATTTCGGTGCCGTAATTGGTCCGCCAGTGAAACCGAAGGTAGTTGATGAACAGTTGCACTTGGCGGCCAAAGCTGAATGCGCAGAATCACTACCGTCCAAATGGGAGTGCATTGAGTGAATTTCGGTGCAGTAATTGGTCCGCCAGTGAAACCGAAGGTAGTTGATGAACAGTTGCACTTGGCGGCCAAAGCTGAATGCGCAGAATCACTACCGTTCAAATGGGAGTGCATTGAGTGAATTTGAGTGCCGTCATTGATCCGCCAGTGGAGACGAAGATAGTGTATGTACATGACTACTTGGCGCTTCAAGCTGACTGCAACAGAATCACTGCCGTCCAAATGGGAGTGCATTGAGAGAATTTGAGTGACGTCATTGGTCCGCCAGTGGAACCGAAGGTAGTGGATGAACAGTAACACTTGGCGGCCAAAGCTGACTGCAGCAGAATCACTGCCGTCCAAATGGGAGTGCATTGAGTGAATTTGAGTGACGTCATTGGTCCGCCAGTGGAACCGAAGGTAGTGGATGAACAGTAACACTTGAGGGCCAAAGCTGACTGCAGCAGAATCACTGCCGTCCAAATGGGATTGCATTGAGTGAATTTCGGTGCAGTAATTGGTCCGCCAGTGAAACCGAAGGTAGTTGATGAACAGTTGCACTTGGCGGCCAAAGCTGAATGCGCAGAATCACTACCGTCCAAATGGGAGTGCATTGAGTGAATTTCGGTGCCGTAATTGGTCCGCCAGTGGAACCGAAGGTAGTGGATGAACAGTAACACTTGGCGCCCCAAGCTGACTGCAGCAGAATCACTGCCGTACAAATGGGAGTGCATTGAGTGAATTTCGGTGCAGTAATTGGTCCGCCAGTGGAACCGAAGGTAGTTGATGAACATTAACACTTGGCGGCCAAAGCTGACTGCAACAGAATCACTGTCGTCCAAATGGGAGTGCATTGAGAGAATTTGAGTGACGTCATTGGTCCGCCAGTGAAACCGAAGGTAGTTGATGAACAGTTGCACTTAGCGGCCAATGCTGAATGCGCAGAATCACTACCGTCCAAATGGGAGTGCATTGAGTGAATTTTGGTGCCGTAATTGGTCCGCCAGTGGAACCGAAGGTAGTTGATGAACAGTTGCACTTGGCGGCCAAAGCTGAATGCGCAGAATCACTACCGTTCAAATGGGAGTGCATTGAGTAAATTTCGGTGCCGTCATTGGTCCGCCAGTGGAGACGATGATAGTGGATGGACATGACTACTTGGCGCCCCAAGCTGACTGCAGCAGAATCACTGCCGTCCAAATGGGAGTGCATTGAGAGAATTTGAGTGACGTCATTGGTCCGCCAGTGGAACCGAAGGTAGTGGATGAACAGTTGCACTTGGCGGCCAAAGCTGAATGCGCAGAATCACTACCGTCCAAATGGGAGTGCATTGAGTGAATTTCGGTGCCGTAATTGGTCCGCCAGTGGAACCGAAGGTAGTGAATGAACAGTAGCACTTGGCGGCCCAAGCTGACTGCAACAGAATCACTGCCGTCCAAATGGGAGTGCATTGAGAGAATTTGAGTGACGTCATTGATCCGCCAGTGGAACCGAAGGTAGTGGATGAACAGTAACACTTGGCGGTCAAAGCTGACTGCAGCAGAATCACTACCGTCCAAATGGGAGTGCATTGAGTGAATTTGAGAGCCGTCATTGGTCCGCCAGTGAAACCGAAGGTAGTTGATGAACAGTTGCACTTGGCAGCCCAAGCTGACTGCAGCAGAATCACTGCCGTCCAAATGGGAGTGCATTGAGTGAATTTCGGTGCCGTAATTGGTCCGCCAGTGGAACCGAAGGTAGTGGATGAACAGTAACACTTGGCGCCCCAAGCTGACTGCAGCAGAATCACTGCCGTCCAAATGGGAGTGCATTGAGTGAATTTGAGTGACGTCATTGGTCCGCCAGTGGAACCGAAGGTAGTTGATGAACATTAACACTTGGCGGCCAAAGCTGACTGCAGCAGAATCACTACCGTCCAAATGGGAGTGCATTGAGTGAATTTGAGTGCCGTCATTGGTCCGCCAGTGAAACCGAAGGTAGTTGATGAACAGTAACACTTGGCGCCCCAAGCTGACTGCAGCAGAATCACTGCCGTCCAAATGGGAGTGCATTGAGTGAATTTGAGTGACGTCATTGGTCCGCCAGTGGAACCGAAGGTAGTTGATGAACAGTAACACTTGGCGCCCCAAGCTGACTGCAGCAGAATCACTACCGTCCAAATGGGAGTGCATTGAGTGAATTTCGGTGCCGTCATTGGTCCGCCAGTGAAACCGAAGGTAGTTGATGAACAGTTGCACTTGGCGGCCAAAGCTGAATGCGCAGAATCACTACCGTCCAAATGGGAGTGCATTGAGTGAATTTCGGTGCCGTAATTGGTCCGCCAGTGGAACCGAAGGTAGTTGATGAACAGTTGCACTTGGCGGCCAAAGCTGAATGCGCAGAATCACTACCGTCCAAATGGGAGTGCATTGAGTGAATTTCGGTGCCGTAATTGGTCCGCCAGTGAAACCGAAGGTAGTTGATGAACAGTAACACTTGGCGCCCCAAGCTGACTGCAGCAGAATCACTGCCGTCCAAATGGGAGTGCATTGAGTGAATTTCGGTGCCGTCATTGGTCCGCCAGTGGAACCGAAGGTAGTGGATGAACATTAACACTTGGCGGCCAAAGCTGACTGCAGCAGAATCACTACCGTCCAAATGGGAGTGCATTGAGTGAATTTGAGAGCCGTCATTGGTCCGCCAGTGAAACCGAAGGTAGTTGATAAACAGTAACACTTGGCGCCTCAAGCTGACTGCAGCAGAATCACTGCCGTCCAAATGGGAGTGCATTGAGTGAATTTCGGTGCCGTAATTGGTCCGCCAGTGGAACCGAAGGTAGTGGATGAACAGTAACACTTGGCGCCCCAAGCTGACTGCAGCAGAATCACTACCGTACAAATGGGAGTGCATTGAGTGAATTTGAGTGACGTCATTGGTCCGCCAGTGGAACCGAAGGTAGTGGATGAACAGTAACACTTGGCGGCCAAAGCTGACTGCAGCAGAATCACTACCGTCCAAATGGGAGTGCATTGAGTGAATTTCGGTGCCGTAATTGGTCCGCCAGTGAAACCGAAGGTAGTTGATGAACAGTTGCACTTGGCGGCCAAAGCTGAATGCGCAGAATCACTACCGTCCAAATGGGAGTGCATTGAGTGAATTTCGGTGCCGTAATTGGTCCGCCAGTGGAACCGAAGGTAGTGGATGAACAGTAACACTTGGCGCCCCAAGCTGACTGCAGCAGAATCACTGCCGTACAAATGGGAGTGCATTGAGTGAATTTGAGTGACGTCATTGGTCCGCCAGTGGAACCGAAGGTAGTGGATGAACAGTAACACTTGGCGGCCAAAGCTGACTGCAGCAGAATCACTACCGTCCAAATGGGAGTGCATTGAGTGAATTTCGGTGCCGTAATTGGTCCGCCAGTGGAACCGAAGGTAGTTGATGAACAGTTGCACTTGGCGGCCAATGCTGAATGCGCAGAATCACTACCGTCCAAATGGGAGTGCATTGAGAGAATTTCGGTGCCGTCATTGGTCCGCCAGTGGAACAGAAGGTAGTTGATGAACAGTTGCACTTGGCGGCCAAAGCTGAATGCGCAGAATCACTACCGTCTAAATGGGATTGCATTGAGTGAATTTGAGTGACGTCATTGGTCCGCCATTGGAACCGAAGGTAGTTGATGAACAGTAGCACTTGGCGGCCAAAGCTGACTGCAGCAGAATCACTGCCGTCCAAATGGGAGTGCATTGAGTGAATTTCGGTGCCGTAATTGGTCCGCCAGTGGAACCGAAGGTAGTTGATGAACAGTAGCACTTGGCGGCCAAAGCTGACTGCAGCAGAATCACTGCCGTCCAAATGGGAGTGCATTGAGAGAATTTGAGTGACGTCATTGGTCCGCCAGTGAAACCGAAGGTAGTTGATGAACAGTAGCACTTGGCGGCCAAAGCTGAATGCGCAGAATCACTACCGTCCAAATGGGAGTGCATTGAGTGAATTTCGGTGCCGTAATTGGTCCGCCAGTGGAACCGAAGGTAGTTGATGAACAGTTGCACTTGGCGGCCAAAGCTGAATGCGCAGAATCACTACCGTCCAAATGGGAGTGCATTGAGTGAATTTGAGTGCCGTCATTGGTCCGCCAGTGGAGACGAAGATAGTGGATGGACATGACTACTTGGCGCCCCAGGCTGACTGCAGCAGAATCACTACCGTCCAAATGGGAGTGCATTGAGTGAATTTGAGTGCCGTCATTGGTCCGCCAGTGGAACCGAAGGTAGTTGATGAACAGTAGCACTTGGCGGCCAAAGCTGAATGCGCAGAATCACTACCGTACAAATGGGAGTGCATTGAGTGAATTTCGGTGCAGTAATTGGTCCGCCAGTGGAACCGAAGGTAGTTGATGAACAGTAGCACTTGGCGGCCCAAGCTGACTGCAGCAGAATCACTGCCGTCCAAATGGGAGTGCATTGAGAGAATTTGAGTGACGTCATTGGTCCGCCAGTGGAACCGAAGGTAGTGGATGAACAGTAACACTTGGCGGCCAAAGCTGACTGCAGCAGAATCACTGCCGTCCAAATGGGAGTGCATTGAGTGAATTTGAGAGCCGTCATTGGTCCGCCAGTGAAACCGAAGGTAGTTGATGAACAGTAGCACTTGGCGGCCAAAGCTGACTGCAGCAGAATCACTACCGTCCAAATGGGAGTGCATTGAGTGAATTTCGGTGCCGTAATTGGTCCGCCAGTGGAACCGAAGGTAGTGGATGAACAGTAACACTTGGCGCCCCAAGCTGACAGCAGCAGAATCACTGCCGTCCAAATGGGAGTGCATTAAGTGAATTTGAGTGACGTCATTGGTCCGCCAGTGGAACCGAAGGTAGTTGATGAACAGTAACACTTGGCGGCCAAAGCTGACTGCAGCAGAATCACTACCGTCCAAATGGGAGTGCATTGAGTGAATTTGAGTGCCGTCATTGGTCCGCCAGTGGAACCGAAGGTAGTTGATGAACAGTAACACTTGGCGCCCCAAGCTGACAGCAGCAGAATCACTGCCGTCCAAATGGGAGTGCATTAAGTGAATTTGAGTGACGTCATTGGTCCGCCAGTGGAACCGAAGGTAGTTGATGAACATTAACACTTGGCGGCCAAAGCTGACTGCAGCAGAATCACTACCGTCCAAATGGGAGTGCATTGAGTGAATTTGAGAGCCGTCATTGGTCCGCCAGTGAAACCGAAGGTAGTTGATGAACAGTAGCACTTGGCGGCCAAAGCTGAATGCGCAGAATCACTACCGTCCAAATGGGAGTGCATTGAGTGAATTTCGGTGCCGTAATTGGTCCGCCAGTGGAACCGAAGGTAGTTGATGAACAGTTGCACTTGGCGGCCAATGCTGAATGCGCAGAATCACTACCGTCCAAATGGGAGTGCATTGAGTGAATTTCGGTGCAGTAATTGGTCCGCCAGTGAAACCGAAGGTAGTTGATGAACAGTAACACTTGGCGCCCCAAGCTGACAGCAGCAGAATCACTGCCGTCCAAATGGGAGTGCATTAAGTGAATTTGAGTGACGTCATTGGTCCGCCAGTGGAACCGAAGGTAGTTGATGAACATTAACACTTGGCGGCAAAAGCTGACTGCAGCAGAATCACTACCGTCCAAATGGGAGTGCATTGAATGAATTTGAGAGCCGTCATTGGTCCGCCAGTGAAACCGAAGGTAGTTGATGAACAGTAACACTTGGCGCCCCAAGCTGACAGCAGCAGAATCACTGCCGTCCAAATGGGAGTGCATTGAGTGAATTTCGGTGCAGTAATTGGTCCGCCAGTGAAACCGAAGGTAGTTGATGAACAGTTGCACTTGGCGGCCAAAGCTGAATGCGCAGAATCACTACCGTCCAAATGGGAGTGCATTGAGTGAATTTCGGTGCCGTCATTGGTCCGCCAGTGAAACCGAAGGTAGTTAATGAACAGTTGCACTTGGCGGCCAAAGCTGAATGCGCAGAATCACTACCGTCCAAATGGGAGTGCATTGAGTGAATTTCGGTGCAGTAATTGGTCCGCCAGTGAAACCGAAGGTAGTTGATGAACAGTAGCACTTGGCGGCCCAAGCTGACTGCAGCAGAATCACTGTCGTCCAAATGGGAGTGCATTGAGAGAATTTGAGTGACGTCGTTGGTCCGCCAGTGGAACCGAAGGTAGTGGATGAACAGTAACACTAGGCGGCCAAAGCTGACTGCAGCAGAATCACTACCGTCCAAATGGGAGTGCATTGAGAGAATTTGAGTGACGTCATTGGTCCGCCAGTGGAACCGAAGGTAGTGCAGGAACAGTAACACTTGGCGCCCCAAGCTGACTGCAGCAGAATCACTGCCGTACAAATGGGAGTGCATTGAGTGAATTTCGGTGCAGTAATTGGTCCGCCAGTGAAACCGAAGGTAGTTGATGAACAGTTGCACTTGGCGGCCAATGCTGAATGCGCAGAATCACTACCGTCCAAATGGGAGTGCATTGAGTGAATTTCGGTGCCGTAATTGGTCCGCCAGTGGAACCGAAGGTAGTGGATGAACAGTAACACTTGGCGCCCCAAGCTGACTGCAGCAGAATCACTGCCATTCAAATGGGAGTGCATTGAGTGAATTTGAGTGCCGTCTTTGGTCCGCCAGTGGAGACGATGATAGTGGATGGACATGACTACTTGGCGCCCCAAGCTGACTGCAGCAGAATCACTGCCGTCCAAATGGGAGTGCATTGAGTGAATTTCGGTGCAGTAATTGGTCCGCCAGTGAAACCGAAGGTAGTTGATGAACAGTTGCACTTGGCGGCCAAAGCTGAATGCGCAGAATCACTACCGTCCAAATGGGAGTGCATTGAGTGAATTTCGGTGCCGTCATTGGTCCGCCAGTGAAACCGAAGGTAGTTGATGAACAGTAACACTTGGCGCCCCAAGCTGACTGCAGCAGAATCACTGCCGTCCAAATGGGAGTGCATTGAGTGAATTTGAGTGACGTCATTGGTCCGCCAGTGGAACCGAAGGTAGTGGATGAACAGTAACACTTGGCGGGCAAAGCTGACTGCAGCAGAATCACTACCGTACATATGGGAGTGCATTGAGTGAATTTGAGTGCCGTCATTGATCCGCCAGTGGAGACGAAGATAGTGTATGGACATGACTACTTGGCGCCCCAAGCTGACTGCAGCAGAATCACTGCCGTCCAAATGGGAGTGCATTGAGTGAATTTCGGTGCAGTAATTAGTCCGCCAGTGAAACCGAAGGTAGTTGATGAACAGTTGCACTTGGCGGCCAAAGCTGAATGCGCAGAATCACTACCGTCCAAATGGGAGTGCATTGAGTGAATTTCGGTGCCGTAATTGGTCCGCCAGTGGAACCGAAGGTAGTGGATGAACAGTAACACTTGGCGCCCCAAGCTGACTGCAGCAGAATCACTGCCGTACAAATGGGAGTGCATTGAGTGAATTTCGGTGCAGTAATTGGTCCGATAGTGGAACCGAAGGTAGTTGATGAACATTAACACTTGGCGGCCAAAGCTGACTGCAGCAGAATCACTACCGTCCAAATGGGAGTGCATTGAGTGAATTTGAGAGCCGTCATTGGTCCGCCAGTGAAACCGAAGGTAGTTGATGAACAGTAACACTTGGCGCCCCAAGCTGACAGCAGCAGAATCACTGCCGTCCAAATGGGAGTGCATTGAGTGAATTTCGGAGCAGTAATTGGTCCGCCAGTGAAACCGAAGGTAGTTGATGAACAGTTGCACTTGGCGGCCAAAGCTGAATGCGCAGAATCACTACCGTCCAAATGGGAGTGCATTGAGTGAATTTCGGTGCAGTAATTGGTCCGCCAGTGAAACCGAAGGTAGTTGATGAACAGTAGCACTTGGCGGCCCAAGCTGACTGCAACAGAATCACTGTCGTCCAAATGGGAGTGCATTGAGAGAATTTGAGTGACGTCGTTGGTCCGCCAGTGGAACCGAAGGTAGTGGATGAACAGTAACACTAGGCGGCCAAAGCTGACTGCAGCAGAATCACTACCGTCCAAATGGGAGTGCATTGAGAGAATTTGAGTGACGTCATTGGTCCGCCAGTGGAACCGAAGGTAGTGCAGGAACAGTAACACTTGGCGCCCCAAGCTGACTGCAGCAGAATCACTGCCGTACAAATGGGAGTGCATTGAGTGAATTTCGGTGCAGTAATTGGTCCGCCAGTGAAACCGAAGGTAGTTGATGAACAGTTGCACTTGGCGGCCAAAGCTGAATGCGCAGAATCACTACCGTCCAAATGGGAGTGCATTGAGTGAATTTCGGTGCCGTCATTGGTCCGCCAGTGGAACCGAAGGTAGTTGATGAACAGTAGCACTTGGCGGCCCAAGCTGACTGCAACAGAATCACTGTCGTCCAAATGGGAGTGCATTGAGAGAATTTGAGTGACGTCATTGGTCCGCCAGGGGAACCGAAGGTAGTGGATGAACAGTAACACTTGGCGGCCAAAGCTGACTGCAGCAGAATCACTACCGTCCAAATGGGAGTGCATTGAGTGAATTTGAGAGCCGTCATTGGTCCGCCAGTGGAACCGAAGGTAGTTGATGAACAGTTGCACTTGGCGGCCAAAGCTGAATGCGCAGAATCACTACCGTCCAAATGGGAGTGCATTGAGTGAATTTCGGTGCCGTAATTGGTCCGCCAGTGGAACCGAAGGTAGTTGATGAACAGTTGCACTTGGCGGCCAAAGCTGAATGCGCAGAATCACTACCGTTCAAATGGGAGTGCATTGAGTAAATTTCGGTGCCTTCATTGGTCCGCCAGTGAAACCGAAGGTAGTTGATGAACAGTAACACTTGGCGCCCCAAGCTGACTGCAGCAGAATCACTGCCGTCCAAATGGGAGTGCATTGAGTGAATTTGAGTGCCGTCATTGGTCCGCCAGTGGAACCGAAGGTAGTTGATGAACAGTAACACTTGGCGGCCAAAGCTGACTGCAGCAGAATCACTACCGTCCAAATGGGAGTGCATTGAGTGAATTTCGGTGCCGTAATTGGTCCGCCAGTGGAACCGAAGGTAGTTGATGAACAGTTGCACTTGGCGGCCAAAGCTGAATGCGCAGAATCACTGCCGTCCAAATGGCAGTGCATTGAGTGAATTTCGGTGCCGTAATTGGTCCGCCAGTGGAACCGAAGGTAGTTGATGAACAGTAGCACTTGGCGGCCCAAGCTGACTGCAGCAGAATCACTGCCGTCCAAATGGGAGTGCATTGAGTGAATTTGAGTGCCGTCATTGGTCCGCCAGTGAAACCGAAGGTAGTTGATGAACAGTTGCACTTGGCGGCCAAAGCTGAATGCGCAGAATCACTACCGTCCAAATGGGAGTGCATTGAGTGAATTTCGGTGCCGTAATTGGTCCGCCAGTGGAACCGAAGGTAGTTGATGAACAGTAGCACTTGGCGGCCAAAGCTGACTGCAGCAGAATCACTACCGTCCAAATGGGAGTGCATTGAGTGAATTTGAGTGCCGTCATTGGTCCGCCAGTGAAACCGAAGGTAGTTGATGAACAGTAGCACTTGGCGGCCAAGGCTGAATGCGCAGAATCACTACCGTCCAAATGGGAGTGCATTGAGTGAATTTCGGTGCCGTAATTGGTCCGCCAGTGGAACCGAAGGTAGTTGATGAACAGTTGCACTTGGCGGCCAAAGCTGAATGCGCAGAATCACTACCGTCCAAATGGGAGTGCATTGAGTGAATTTCGGTGCCGTCATTGGTCCGCCAGTGAAACCGAAGGTAGTTGATGAACAGTAACACTTGGCGCCCCAAGCTGACTGCAGCAGAATCACTGCCGTCCAAATGGGAGTGCATTGAGTGAATTTGAGTGCCGTCATTGGTCCGCCAGTGGAACCGAAGGTAGTTGATGAACAGTAACACTTGGCGGCCAAAGCTGACTGCAGCAGAATCACTACCGTCCAAATGGGAGTGCATTGAGTGAATTTCGGTGCCGTAATTGGTCCGCCAGTGAAACCGAAGGTAGTTGATGAACAGTAGCACTTGGCGGCCAAAGCTGAATGCGCAGAATCACTACCGTCCAAATGGGAGTGCATTGAGTGAATTTCGGTGCCGTAATTGGTCCGCCAGTGGAACCGAAGGTAGTGGATGAACAGTAACACTTGGCGCCCCAAGCTGACTGCAGCAGAATCACTGCCGTCCAAATGGGAGTGCATTGAGTGAATTTCGGAGCAGTAATTGGTCCGCCAGTGAAACCGAAGGTAGTTGATGAACAGTTGCACTTGGCGGCCAAAGCTGAATGCGCAGAATCACTACCGTCCAAATGGGAGTGCATTGAGTGAATTTCGGTGCCGTAATTGGTCCGCCAGTGAAACCGAAGGTAGTTGATGAACAGTAGCACTTGGCGGCCCAAGCTGACTGCAGCAGAATCACTGCCGTCCAAATGGGAGTGCATTGAGAGAATTTGAGTGACGTCATTGGTCCGCCAGTGGAACCGAAGGTAGTGGATGAACAGTAACACTTGGCGGCCAAAGCTGACTGCAGCAGAATCACTACCGTCCAAATGGGAGTGCATTGAGTGAATTTGAGTGCCGTCATTGGTCCGCCAGTGAAACCGAAGGTAGTGGATGAACAGTAACACTTGGCGCCCCAAGCTGACTGCAGCAGAATCACTGCCGTCCAAATGGGAGTGCATTGAGTGAATTTCGGTGCAGTAATTGGTCCGCCAGTGAAACCGAAGGTAGTTGATGAACAGTTGCACTTGGCGGCCAAAGCTGAATGCGCAGAATCACTACCGTTCAAATGGGAGTGCATTGAGTGAATTTCGGTGCAGTAATTGGTCCGCCAGTGAAACCGAAGGTAGTTGATGAACAGTAGCACTTGGCGGCCCAAGCTGACTGCAACAGAATCACTGTCGTCCAAATGGGAGTGCATTGAGAGAATTTGAGTGACGTCATTGGTCCGCCAGGGGAACCGAAGGTAGTGGATGAACAGTAACACTTGGCGGCCAAAGCTGACTGCAGCAGAATCACTACCGTCCAAATGGGAGTGCATTGAGTGAATTTGAGAGCCGTCATTGGTCCGCCAGTGAAACCGAAGGTAGTTGATGAACAGTTGCACTTGGCGGCCAATGCTGAATGCGCAGAATCACTACCGTCCAAATGGGAGTGCATTGAGTGAATTTCGGTGCCGTAATTGGTCCGCCAGTGGAACCGAAGGTTGTTGATGAACAGTTGCACTTGGCGGCCAAAGCTGAATGCGCAGAATCACTACCGTTCAAATGGGAGTGCATTGAGTAAATTTCGGTGCCTTCATTGGTCCGCCAGTGAAACCGAAGGTAGTTGATGAACAGTAACACTTGGCGCCCCAAGCTGACAGCAGCAGAATCACTGCCGTCCAAATGGGAGTGCATTGAGTGAATTTGAGTGACGTCATTGGTCCGCCAGTGGAACCGAAGGTAGTGGATGAACAGTAACACTTGGCGGCCAAAGCTGACTGC
The DNA here is from genome assembly GCA_023373905.1 of Rhizoglyphus robini. Lineage (NCBI taxonomy): Eukaryota > Metazoa > Arthropoda > Arachnida > Sarcoptiformes > Acaridae > Rhizoglyphus > Rhizoglyphus robini. The sequence goes on along the minus strand of JAKIJQ010000107.1, from coordinate 311,919 downwards.
AGCAGAATCACTACCGTCCAAATGGGAGTGCATTGAGTGAATTTCGGTGCAGTAATTGGTCCGCCAGTGAAACCGAAGGTATTTGATGAACAGTTGCACTTGGCGGCCAAAGCTGAATGCGCAGAATCACTACCGTCCAAATGGGAGTGCATTGAGTGAATTTCGGTGCCGTAATTGGTCCGCCAGTGGAACCGAAGGTAGTGGATGAACAGTAACACTTGGCGCCCCAAGCTGACTGCAGCAGAATCACTGCCGTACAAATGGGAGTGCATTGAGTGAATTTGAGTGCCGTCATTGGTCCGCCAGTGAAACCGAAGGTAGTTGATGAACAGTTGCACTTGGCGGCCAATGCTGAATGCGCAGAATCACTACCGTCCAAATGGGAGTGCATTGAGTGAATTTCGGTGCCGTAATTGGTCCGCCAGTGGAACCGAAGGTAGTTGATGAACAGTAGCACTTGGCGGCAAAAGCTGAATGCGCAGAATCACTACCGTCCAAATGGGAGTGCATTGAGTGAATTTCGGTGCCGTAATTGGTCCGCCAGTGGAACCGAAGGTAGTGGATGAACAGTAGCACTTGGCGGCCCAAGCTGACTGCAGCAGAATCACTACCGTCCAAATGGGAGTGCATTGAGTGAATTTGAGAGCCGTCATTGGTCCGCCAGTGAAACCGAAGGTAGTTGATGAACAGTTGCACTTGGCGGCCAATGCTGAATGCGCAGAATCACTACCGTCCAAATGGGAGTGCATTGAGTGAATTTCGGTGCCGTAATTGGTCCGCCAGTGGAACCGAAGGTAGTTGATGAACAGTTGCACTTGGCGGCCAAAGCTGAATGCGCAGAATCACTACCGTTCAAATGGGAGTGCATTGAGTAAATTTCGGTGCCTTCATTGGTCCGCCAGTGGAATCGAAGGTGGTGGATGAACAGTAACACTTGGCGCCACAAGCTGACTGCAGCAGAATCACTGCCGTCCAAATGGGAGTGCATTGTGTGAATTTGAGTGCCGTCATTGGTCCACCAGTGGGACCGAAGGCAGTTGATGAACATTAACACTTGGCGGCCAAAGCTGACTGCAGCAGAATCACTACCGTCCAAATGGGAGTGCATTGAGTGAATTTCGGTGCAGTAATTGGTCCGCCAGTGAAACCGAAGGTAGTTGATGAACAGTTGCACTTGGCGGCCAATGCTGAATGCGCAGAATCACTACCGTCCAAATGGGAGTGCATTGAGTGAATTTCGGTGCCGTAATTGGTCCGCCAGTGGAACCGAAGGTAGTGGATGAACAGTAACACTTGGCGCCCCAAGCTGACTGCAGCAGAATCACTGCCGTACAAATGGGAGTGCATTGAGTGAATTTGAGTGCCGTCATTGGTCCGCCAGTGAAACCGAAGGTAGTTGATGAACAGTTGCACTTGGCGGCCAATGCTGAATGCGCAGAATCACTACCGTCCAAATGGGAGTGCATTGAGTGAATTTCGGTGCCGTAATTGGTCCGCCAGTGGAACCGAAGGTAGTTGATGAACAGTTGCACTTGGCGGCCAATGCTGAATGCGCAGAATCACTACCGTCCAAATGGGAGTGCATTGAGTGAATTTCGGTGCCGTAATTGGTCCGCCAGTGGAACCGAAGGTAGTGGATGAACAGTAGCACTTGGCGGCCCAAGCTGACTGCAACAGAATCACTGTCGTCCAAATGGGAGTGCATTGAGAGAATTTGAGTGACGTCATTGGTCCGCCAGTGGAACCGAAGGTAGTGGATGAACAGTAACACTTGGCGGCCAAAGCTGACTGCAGCAGAATCACTGCCGTCCAAATGGGAGTGCATTGAGTGAATTTGAGAGCCGTCATTGGTCCGCCAGTGAAACCGAAGGTAGTTGATGAACAGTTGCACTTGGCGGCCAATGCTGAATGCGCAGAATCACTACCGTCCAAATGGGAGTGCATTGAGTGAATTTCGGTGCCGTAATTGGTCCGCCAGTGGAACCGAAGGTAGTTGATGAACAGTTGCACTTGGCGGCCAAAGCTGAATGCGCAGAATCACTGCCGTCCAAATGGGAGTGCATTGAGTGAATTTCAGTGCCGTCATTGGTCCGCCAGTGAAACCGAAGGTAGTTGATGAACAGTAGCACTTGGCGGCCCAAGCTGACTGCAGCAGAATCACTGCCGTCCAAATGGGAGTGCATTGAGTGAATTTGAGTGCCGTCATTGGTCCGCCAGTGGAACCGAAGGTAGTGGATGAACAGTAACACTTGGCGGCCAAAGCTGACTGCAGCAGAATCACTACCGTCCAAATGGGAGTGCATTGAGTGAATTTCGGTGCAGTAATTGGTCCGCCAGTGAAACCGAAGGTATTTGATGAACAGTTGCACTTGGCGGCCAATGCTGAATGCGCAGAATCACTACCGTCCAAATGGGAGTGCATTGAGTGAATTTCGGTGCCGTAATTGGTCCGCCAGTGGAACCGAAGGTAGTGGATGAACAGTAACACTTGGCGCCCCAAGCTGACTGCAGCAGAATTACTGCCATTCAAATGGGAGTGCATTGAGTGAATTTGAGTGCCGTCATTGGTCCGCCAGTGGAGACGATGATAGTGGATGGACATGACTACTTGGCGCCCCAAGCTGACTGCAGCAGAATCACTGCCGTCCAAATGGGAGTGCATTGAGTGAATTTCGGTGCAGTAATTGGTCCGCCAGTGAAACCGAAGGTAGTTGATGAACAGTTGCACTTGGCGGCCAAAGCTGAATGCGCAGAATCACTACCGTCCAAATGGGAGTGCATTGAGTGAATTTCAGTGCCGTAATTGGTCCGCCAGTGGAACCGAAGGTAGTGGATGAACAGTAACACTTGGCGCCCCAAGCTGACTGCAGCAGAATCACTTCCGTACAAATGGGAGTGCATTGAGTGAATTTCGGTGCAGTAATTGGTCCGCCAGTGAAACCGAAGGTAGTTGATGAACAGTAGCACTTGGCGGCCCAAGCTGACTGCAACAGAATCACTGTCGTACAAATGGGAGTGCATTGAGAGAATTTGAGTGACGTCGTTGGTCCGCCAGTGGAACCGAAGGTAGTGGATGAACAGTAACACTAGGCGGCCAAAGCTGACTGCAGCAGAATCACTACCGTCCAAATGGGAGTGCATTGAGTGAATTTGAGTGCCGTCATTGGTCCGCCAGTGAAACCGAAGGTAGTTGATGAACAGTTGCACTTGGCGGCCAATGCTGAATGCGCAGAATCACTACCGTCCAAATGGGAGTGCATTGAGTGAATTTCGGTGCCGTAATTGGTCCGCCAGTGGAACCGAAGGTAGTTGATGAACAGTTGCACTTGGCGGCCAATGCTGAATGCGCAGAATCACTGTCGTCCAAATGGGAGTGCATTGAGAGAATTTGAGTGACGTCATTGGTCCGCCAGTGGAACCGAAGGTAGTGGATGAACAGTAACACTTGGCGGCCAAAGCTGACTGCAGCAGAATCACTACCGTCCAAATGGGAGTGCATTGAGTGAATTTCGGTGCAGTAATTGGTCCGCCAGTGAAACCGAAGGTATTTGATGAACAGTTGCACTTGGCGCCCCAAGCTGAATGCGCAGAATCACTACCGTCCAAATGGGAGTGCATTGAGTGAATTTCGGTGCAGTAATTGGTCCGCCAGTGAAACCGAAGGTATTTGATGAACAGTTGCACTTGGCGCCCCAAGCTGACTGCAGCAGAACCACTGTCGTACAAATGGGAGTGCATTAAGTGAATTTGAGTGCCGTCATTGGTCCGCCAGTGAAACCGAAGGTAGTTGATGAACAGTAGCACTTGGCGGCCCAAGCTGACTGCAACAGAATCACTGCCGTCCAAATGGGAGTGCATTAAGTGAATTTGAGTGCCGTCATTGATCCGCCAGTGGAACCGAAGGTAGTTGATGAAAATTAACACTTGGCGGCCAAAGCTGACTGCAGCAGAATCACTACCGTCCAAATGGGAGTGCATTGAGTGAATTTGAGAGCCGTCATTGGTCCGCCAGTGAAACCGAAGGTAGTTGATGAACAGTTGCACTTGGCGGCCAATGCTGAATGCGCAAAATCACTGCCGTCCAAATGGGAGTGCATTGAGTGAATTTCGGTGCAGTAATTGGTCCGCCAGTGAAACCGAAGGTAGTTGATGAACAGTTGCACTTGGCGGCCAAAGCTGAATGCGCAGAATCACTACCGTCCAAATGGGAGTGCATTGAGTGAATTTCGGTGCCGTCATTGGTCCGCCAGTGAAACCGAAGGTAGTTGATGAACAGTAACACTTGGCGCCAGAAGCTGACTGCAGCAGAATCACTACCGTCCAAATGGGATTGCATTGAGTGAATTTGAGTGCCGTCATTGGTCCGCCAGTGAAACCGAAGGTAGTTGATGAACAGTAGCACTTGGCGCCAGAAGCTGACTGCAGCAGAATCACTGCCGTCCAAATGGGAGTGCATTGAGTGAATTTGAGTGCCGTCATTGGTCCGCCAGTGAAACCGAAGGTAGTTGATGAACAGTAGCACTTGGCGGCCCAAGCTGACTGCAACAGAATCACTGCCGTCCAAATTGGAGTGCATTGAGAGAATTTGAGTGACGTCATTGGTCCGCCAGTGGAACCGAAGGTAGTGGATGAACAGTAACACTTGGCGGTCAAAGCTGACTGCAGCAGAATCACTACCGTCCAAATGGGAGTGCATTGAGTGAATTTAAGAGCCGTCATTGGTCCGCCAGTGGAACCGAAGGTAGTTGAAGAACCGTAGCACGTGGCGGCTTAAGCTGACTGCAGCAGAATCACTGCCGTCCAAATGGGAGTGCATTGAGAGAATTTGAGTGACGTCATTGGTCCGCCAGTGGAACCGAAGGTAGTGGATGAACAGTAACACTTGGCGGGCAAAGCTGACTGCAGCAGAATCACTGCCGTCCAAATGGGAGTGCATTGAGTGAATTTCGGTGCAGTAATTGGTCCGCCAGTGAAACCGAAGGTAGTTGATGAACAGTTGCACTTGGCGGCCAAAGCTGAATGCGCAGAATCACTACCGTCCAAATGGGAGTGCATTGAGTGAATTTAAGTGCCGTCATTGGTCCGCCAGTGGAACCGAAGGTAGTGGATGAACAGTAACACTTGGCGCCCCAAGCTGACTGCAGCAAAATTACTGCCGTACAAATGGGAGTGCATTGAGTGAATTTCGGTGCAGTAATTGGTCCGCCAGTGAAACCGAAGGTAGTTGATGAACAGTAGCACTTGGCGGCCCAAGCTGACTGCAACAGGATCACTGCCGTCCAAATGGGAGTGCATTGAGTGAATTTCGGTGCAGTAATTGGTCCGCCAGTGAAACCGAAGGTAGTTGATGAACAGTTGCACTTGGCGGCCAAAGCTGAATGCGCAGAATCACTACCGTCCAAATGGGAGTGCATTGAGTGAATTTCGGTGCCGTAATTGGTCCGCCAGTGGAACCGAAGGTAGTGGATGAACAGTAACACTTGGCGCCCCAAGCTGACTGCAGCAGAATCACTGCCGTACAAATGGGAATGCATTGAGTGAATTTCGGTGCAGTAATTGGTCCGCCAGTGAAACCGAAGGTAGTTGATGAACAGTAGCACTTGGCGGCCCAAGCTGACTGCAACAGAATCACTGTCGTACAAATGGGAGTGCATTGAGAGAATTTGAGTGACGTCGTTGGTCCGCCAGTGGAACCGAAGGTAGTGGATGAACAGTAACACTAGGCGGCCAAAGCTGACTGCAGCAGAATCACTACCGTCCAAATGGGAGTGCATTGAGTGAATTTCGGTGCCGTCATTGGTCCGCCAGTGAAACCGAAGGTAGTTGATGAACAGTATCACTTGGCGGCCCAAGCTGACTGCAACAGAATCACTGTCGTCCAAATGGGAGTGCATTGAGAGAATTTGAGTGACGTCATTGGTCCGCCAGTGGAACCGAAGGTAGTGGATGAACAGTAACACTTGGCGGCCAAAGCTGACTGCAACAGAATCACTGTCGTACAAATGGGAGTGCATTGAGAGAATTTGAGTGACGTCGTTGGTCCGCCAGTGGAACCGAAGGTAGTGGATGAACAGTAACACTAGGCGGCCAAAGCTGACTGCAGCAGAATCACTACCGTCCAAATGGGAGTGCATTGAGTGAATTTGAGAACCGTCATTGGTCCGCCAGTGAAACCGAAGGTATTTGATGAACAGTTGCACTTGGCGGCCAAAGCTGAATGCGCAGAATCACTACCGTCCAAATGGGAGTGCATTGAGTGAATTTCGGTGCCGTAATTCGTCCGCCAGTGGAACCGAAGGTAGTGGATGAACAGTTGCACTTGGCGGCCAATGCTGAATGCGCAGAATCACTACCGTCCAAATGGGAGTGCATTGAGTGAATTTCGGTGCCGTAATTGGTCCGCCAGTGGAACCGAAGGTAGTTGATGAACAGTAACACTTGGCGGCCCAAGCTGACTGCAACAGAATCACTGTCGTCCAAATGGGAGTGCATTGAGAGAATTTGAGTGACGTCATTGGTCCGCCAGTGGAACCGAAGGTAGTGGATGAACAGTAACACTTGGCGGCCAAAGCTGACTGCAGCAGAATCACTGCCGTCCAAATGGGAGTGCATTGAGTGAATTTCGGTGCAGTAATTGGTCCGCCAGTGAAACCGAAGGTATTTGATGAACAGTTGCACTTGGCGGCCAAAGCTGAATGCGCAGAATCACTACCGTCCAAATGGGAGTGCATTGAGTGAATTTCGGTGCCGTAATTCGTCCGCCAGTGGAACCGAAGGTAGTGGATGAACAGTAACACTTGGCGGCCCAAGCTGACTGCAACAGAATCACTGCCGTCCAAATGGGAGTGCATTGAGTGAATTTGAGAGCCGTCATTGGTCCGCCAGTGAAACCGAAGGTAGTTGATGAACAGTTGCACTTGGCGGCCCAAGCTGACTGCAACAGAATCACTGTCGTCCAAATGGGAGTGCATTGAGAGAATTTGAGTGACGTCATTGGTCCGCCAGTGGAACCGAAGGTAGTGGATGAACAGTAACACTTGGCGGCCAAAGCTGACTGCAGCAGAATCACTACCGTCCAAATGGGAGTGCATTGAGTGAATTTGAGAGCCGTCATTGGTCCGCCAGTGAAACCGAAGGTAGTTGATGAACAGTTGCACTTGGCGGCCAATGCTGAATGCGCAGAATCACTACCGTCCAAATGGGAGTGCATTGAGTGAATTTCGGTGCCGTAATTGGTCCGCCAGTGGAACCGAAGGTAATTGATGAACAGTTGCACTTGGCGGCCAAAGCTGAATGCGCAGAATCACTACCGTTCAAATGGGAGTGCATTGAGTAAATTTCGGTGCCGTCATTGGTCCGCCAGTGAAACCGAAGGTAGTTGATGAACAGTAACACTTGGCGCCCCAAGCTGACAGCAGCAGAATCACTACCGTCCAAATGGGAGTGCATTGAGTGAATTTGAGTGACGTCATTGGTCCGCCAGTGGAACCGAAGGTAGTGGATGAACAGTAACACTTGGCGGGCAAAGCTGACTGCAGCAGAATCACTTCCGTCCAAATGGGAGTGCATTGAGTGAATTTCGGTGCAGTAATTGGTCCGCAAGTGAAACCGAAGGTAGTTGATGAACAGTTGCACTTGGCGGCCAAAGCTGAATGCGCAGAATCACTACCGTCCAAATGGGAGTGCATTGAGTGAATTTCGGTGCAGTAATTGGTCCGCCAGTGAAACCGAAGGTAGTTGATGAACAGTTGCACTTGGCGGCCAAAGCTGACTGCAGCAGAATCACTACCGTCCAAATGGGAGTGCATTGAGTGAATTTCGGTGCAGTAATTGGTCCGCCAGTGAAACCGAAGGTAGTTGATGAACAGTTGCACTTGGCGGCCAAAGCTGAATGCGCAGAATCACTACCGTCCAAATGGGAGTGCATTGAGTGAATTTGAGTGACGTCATTGGTCCGCCAGTGGAACCGAAGGTAGTGGATGAACAGTAACACTTGGCGGCCAAAGCTGACTGCAGCAGAATCACTGCCGTCCAAATGGGAGTGCATTGAGTGAATTTGAGTGCCGTCATTGGTCCGCCAGTGAAACCGAAGGTAGTTGATGAACAGTAGCACTTGGCGGCCCAAGCTGACAGCAGCAGAATCACTGCCGTCCAAATGGGAGTGCATTGAGAGAATTTGAGTGACGTCATTGGTCCGCCAGTGGAACCGAAGGTAGTGGATGAACAGTAACACTTGGCGGCCAAAGCTGACTGCAGCAGAATCACTACCGTCCAAATGGGAGTGCATTGAGTGAATTTGAGAGCCGTCATTGGTCCGCCAGTGAAACCGAAGGTAGTTGATGAACAGTTGCACTTGGCGGCCAAAGCTGAATGCGCAGAATCACTACCGTCCAAATGGGAGTGCATTGAGTGAATTTCGGTGCCGTCATTGGTCCGCCAGTGAAACCGAAGGTAGTTGATAAACAGTAACACTTGGCGCCTCAAGCTGACTGCAGCAGAATCACTACCGTCCAAATGGGAGTGCATTGAGTGAATTTGAGTGCCGTCATTGGTCCGCCAGTGAAACCGAAGGTAGTTGATGAACAGTAGCACTTGGCGCCCCAAGCTGACTGCAGCAGAATCACTGCCGTCCAAATGGGAGTGCATTGAGTGAATTTGAGTGCCGTCATTGGTCCGCCAGTGAAACCGAAGGTAGTTGATGAACAGTAGCACTTGGCGGCCCAAGCTGACTGCAGCAGAATCACTGCCGCCCAAATGGGAGTGCATTGAGAGAATTTGAGTGACGTCATTGGTCCGCCAGTGGAACCGAAGGTAGTGGATGAACAGTAACACTTGGCGGCCAAAGCTGACTGCAGCAGAATCACTGCCGTCCAAATGGGAGTGCATTGAGTGAATTTGAGTGCCGTCATTGGTCCGCCAGTGGAACCGAAGGTAGTTGAAGAACAGTAGCACTTGGCGGCCCAAGCTGACTGCAGCAGAATCACTGCCGTCCAAATGGGAGTGCATTGAGAGAATTTGAGTGCCGTCATTGGTCCGCCAGTGGAACCGAAGGTAGTGGATGAACAGTAACACTTGGCGGCCAAAGCTGACTGCAGCAGAATCACTGCCGTCCAAATGGGAGTGCATTGAGTGAATTTCGGTGCCGTAATTGGTCCGCCAGTGAAACCGAAGGCAGTTGATGAACAGTAGAAAAAGGCGGCCAAAGCTGACTGCAGCAGAATCACTACCGTCCAAATGGGAGTGCATTGAGTGAATTTCGGTGCCGTAATTGGTCCGCCAGTGGAACCGAAGGTAGTGGATGAACAGTAACACTTGGCGCCCCAAGCTGACTGCAGCAAAATTACTGCCGTACAAATGGGAGTGCATTGAGTGAATTTCGGTGCAGTAATTGGTCCGCCAGTGAAACCGAAGGTAGTTGATGAACAGTAGCACTTGGCGGCCCAAGCTGACTGCAGCAGAATCACTGCCGTACAAATGGGAGTGCATTGAGTGAATTTCGGTGCAGTAATTGGTCCGCCAGTGAAACCGAAGGTAGTTGATGAACAGTTGCACTTGGCGGCCAAAGCTGAATGCGCAGAATCACTACCGTCCAAATGGGAGTGCATTGAGTGAATTTCAGTGCCGTAATTGGTCCGCCAGTGGAACCGAAGGTAGTGGATGAACAGTAACACTTGGCGGCCCAAGCTGACTGCAGCAGAATCACTGCCGTACAAATGGGAGTGCATTGAGTGAATTTCGGTGCAGTAATTGGTCCGCCAGTGAAACCGAAGGTAGTTGATGAACAGTAGCACTTGGCGGCCCAAGCTGACTGCAACAGAATCACTGTCGTACAAATGGGAGTGCATTGAGAGAATTTGAGTGACGTCATTGGTCCGCCAGTGGAACCGAAGGTAGTGGATGAACAGTAACACTTGGCGGCCAAAGCTGACTGCAGCAGAATCACTACCGTCCAAATGGGAGTGCATTGAGTGAATTTGAGAGCCGTCATTGGTCCGCCAGTGAAACCGAAGGTAGTTGATGAACAGTAACACTTGGCGGCCCAAGCTGACTGCAACAGAATCACTGTCGTCCAAATGGGAGTGCATTGAGAGAATTTGAGTGACGTCATTGGTCCGCCAGTGGAACCGAAGGTAGTGGATGAACAGTAACACTTGGCGGCCAAAGCTGACTGCAACAGAATCACTGTCGTACAAATGGGAGTGCATTGAGAGAATTTGAGTGACGTCGTTGGTCCGCCAGTGGAACCGAAGGTAGTGGATGAACAGTAACACTAGGCGGCCAAAGCTGACTGCAGCAGAATCACTACCGTCGAAATGGGAGTGCATTGAGTGAATTTGAGAACCGTCATTGGTCCGCCAGTGAAACCGAAGGTAGTTGATGAACAGTTGCACTTGGCGGCCAATGCTGAATGCGCAGAATCACTACCGTCCAAATGGGAGTGCATTGAGTGAATTTCGGTGCCGTAATTGGTCCGCCAGTGGAACCGAAGGTAGTTGATGAACAGTTGCACTTGGCGGCCAATGCTGAATGCGCAGAATCACTACCGTCCAAATGGGAGTGCATTGAGTGAATTTCGGTGCAGTAATTGGTCCGCCAGTGAAACCGAAGGTAGTTGATGAACAGTAGCACTTGGCGGCCCAAGCTGACTGCAACAGAATCACTGTCGTCCAAATGGGAGTGCATTGAGAGAATTTGAGTGACGTCATTGGTCCGCCAGTGGAACCGAAGGTAGTGGATGAACAGTAACACTTGGCGGCCAAAGCTGACTGCAGCAGAATCACTACCGTCCAAATGGGAGTGCATTGAGTGAATTTCGGTGCAGTAATTGGTCCGCAAGTGAAACCGAAGGTAGTTGATGAACAGTTGCACTTGGCGGCCAAAGCTGAATGCGCAGAATCACTACCGTCCAAATGGGAGTGCATTGAGTGAATTTCGGTGCAGTAATTGGTCCGCCAGTGAAACCGAAGGTAGTTGATGAACAGTTGCACTTGGCGGCCAAAGCTGACTGCAGCAGAATCACTACCGTCCAAATGGGAGTGCATTGAGTGAATTTCGGTGCAGTAATTGGTCCGCCAGTGAAACCGAAGGTAGTTGATGAACAGTTGCACTTGGCGGCCAAAGCTGAATGCGCAGAATCACTACCGTCCAAATGGGAGTGCATTGAGAGAATTTGAGTGACGTCATTGGTCCGCCAGTGGAACCGAAGGTAGTGGATGAACAGTAACACTTGGCGGCCAAAGCTGACTGCAACAGAATCACTGTCGTACAAATGGGAGTGCATTGAGAGAATTTGAGAGCCGTCATTGGTCCGCCAGTGAAACCGAAGGTAGTTGATGAACAGTTGCACTTGGCGGCCCAAGCTGACTGCAACAGAATCACTGTCGTCCAAATGGGAGTGCATTGAGAGAATTTGAGTGACGTCATTGGTCCGCCAGTGGAACCGAAGGTAGTTGATGAACAGTAACACTTGGCGGCCAAAGCTGACTGCAGCAGAATCACTACCGTCCAAATGGGAGTGCATTGAGTGAATTTGAGAGCCGTCATTGGTCCGCCAGTGAAACCGAAGGTAGTTGATGAACAGTTGCACTTGGCGGCCAATGCTGAATGCGCAGAATCACTACCGTCCAAATGGGAGTGCATTGAGTGAATTTCGGTGCCGTAATTGGTCCGCCAGTGGAACCGAAGGTAGTTGATGAACAGTTGCACTTGGCGGCCAAAGCTGAATGCGCAGAATCACTACCGTTCAAATGGGAGTGCATTGAGTAAATTTCGGTGCCGTCATTGGTCCGCCAGTGAAACCGAAGGTAGTTGATGAACAGTAACACTTGGCGCCCCAAGCTGACTGCAGCAGAATCACTGCCGTACAAATGAGTGTGCATTGAGTGAATTTCGGTGCAGTAATTGGTCCGCCAGTGAAACCGAAGGTAGTGGATGAACAGTAACACTTGGCGGCCCAAGCTGACTGCAACAGAATCACTGTCGTCCAAATGGGAGTGCATTGAGAGAATTTGAGTGACGTCATTGGTCCGCCAGTGGAACCGAAGGTAGTGGATGAACAGTAACACTTGGCGGCCAAAGCTGACTGCAGCAGAATCACTACCGTCCAAATGGGAGTGCATTGAGTGAATTTGAGAGCCGTCATTGGTCCGCCAGTGAAACCGAAGGTAGTGGATGAACAGTAACACTTGGCGGCCAAAGCTGACTGCAGCAGAATCACTACCGTCCAAATGGGAGTGCATTGAGTGAATTTGAGAGCCGTCATTGGTCCGCCAGTGAAACCGAAAGTAGTTGATGAACAGTTGCACTTGGCGGCCAATGCTGAATAAGCAGAATCACTACCGTCCAAATGGGAGTGCATTGAGTGAATTTGAGTGACGTCATTGGTCCGCCAGTGGAACCGAAGGTAGTGGATGAACAGTAACACTTGGCGGCCAAAGCTGACTGCAGCAGAATCACTACCGTACAAATGGGAGTGCATTGAGTGAATTTGAGTGCCGTCATTGATCCGCCAGTGGAACCGAAGGTAGAGGATGAACAGTAACACTTGGCGCCCCAAGCTGACTGCAGCAGAATCACTGCCGAACAAATGGGAGTGCATTGAGTGAATTTGAGTGCCGTCATTGGTCCGCCAGTGGATCCGAAGGTAGTTGAAGAACAGTAGCACTTGGCGGCCCAAGCTGACTGCAGCAGAATCACTGCCGTACAAATGGGAGTGCATTGAGTGAATTTCGGTGCCGTCATTGGTCCGCCAGTGGATCCGAAGGTAGTTTATGAACAGTTGCACTTGGCGGCCAAAGCTGAATGAGCAGAATCACTACCGTCCAAATGGGAGTGCATTGAGTGAATTTCGGTGCCGTAATTGGTCCGCCAGTGAAACCGAGGGAAGTGGATGAACAGTAACACTTGGCGCCCCAAGCTGACTGCAGCAGAATCACTGCCGTACAAAAGGGAGTGCATTGAGTGAATTTCGGTGCAGTAATTGGTCCGCCAGTGGAACCGAATGTAGTTGATGAACAGTAGCACTTGGCGCCCCAGGCTGACTGCAGCAGAATCAGAAAAAGAATAAATGAATTTGATACACTTACATTGAAATTACATTACACTTACTTTGAAATACTGACTTTTTTGGAAATGTATTTAAATAAATTATTGGTATTGTGGTGAGCGCATGCCACAGGCATGTCGCCACGTAACACCACAGCCATTTGCATTTCAGATCGACTTATCATTACTCGTACAACTATCGATCTGTGACAAAACTTCAATCAGTCTGACTCTAGCCACCGAACTGGCCAGTCGCACAAGTCTGATCCTTTGTACTTGCTCATTTCCAACAATAAAATGTCTTGAACAACCAAACGAGTCCACGGTTCCAATCAATCCCATCTCATGGTGGAACGCCTGACCCCACCGGCCGGGCGTCCTCCACAGCATATAATTTTTTATAGGAAACAAAAAATTATTACTGGCTGTTAATTCCAAATAAAAATCAAATTACCGACTTTCAAGGTAAATTATGGCAAAATATGTTGAACACACTCATGAAGTTCAAGACGTCGCATAATTTCCAGAAGAGTAGAATGTCAACAAGTTAAACTGAAGTGTGCCGTTGAAACAATTATTGTGCTGCCCATCGACCAGGTCTTCTATCTGCTGAAGCAATTCGTTGTCGGTCAGATGAGCAATCTTGTACTGAATGTCGCGTAACTCTCCATAAATAAAACCATTGGTGAGCATCATGTTGTTGCTGTCTTCATTCCCGTTAGAGCAGTCAGAAGACGATAATCCAGAAGGAGAGGATGAACCATCTGGATTGTCAATTTCGTCTCTGCAATCATTCTCGATGAGATTGGGAGTAGAAGATCCAGAAGGAGTGATGCCAGTTGTATTTGGCCCACTCTCAAACATGTCAACTGAATTTGCATGTTGTTTTAAATTATTCTGATCTGCCTTATCAATATGATAAAATGTATTTAAAGTGCGCAACGGTGGCAGTCTCTGGTGAGTCGCAACATAACTACAAATGGCTAATTTCTCGGTGGCACGATTTGCGCCAAGTTTGTGGTCAGTGGTCGTTGGCTTTGGGAGACCACAAGGCCACTTCTGCTACATGTTACTGATGTTGGCACAGAAAAGGATAGTTCTTATTACCTTGGAAAATGTTAAAATTATGATCACTAAAGGCAAGAACAGACCTGGACGAAGTGACTAACCAAACCAGTGAGGCACACACACACTCAGAGTTATCAGCTAACCTAGCCAACCACAAACTAGCCTCGAACTAGCTAGTCGTTGGTGGTTGGAGGTTGTGGTTTTGATTTTTCGGGCATGTTGATGAAAGTTTAAAATGAAATTGATGGACCGACGAATGTTTTATAACGTTGACGATTGGCTTTTGGACAAAATGCTCCTTACGTTATGTTAGAGTTGTGTTGTACATATGGCCATACATCAAAGATGTACTGACAAGTTGTAATCTACTGTTTTCGAATGATTAAGCGATAGATAAAGAAAACACGAACGAAAACAAACTGAAGTGCAACTCAAATCGAAGCAATCACAAATGAGAATCACCACTGTCGATTGCCATCAGTATTGGCACGTTGGCCACAGACTTGCCATCGCACTCTGACCGTCTCTCTCTCTCTCTCTCTCTCTCTCTCTCTCTTTCTTTCTTTCTTTCTCTCTTTCTCTCTCTTGCCGAGCACCGATTGATCTGTTCCAGTGAGAATCACCATTGCCCATTGCCATCAGTATTGGCACGTTGGCCACGTTGTGACATGGATGCTATCTGGATGGATTGACATGCTTCTTGAATCTAATAAAGACATCAAAATCGAACAGATCAGATCTCAACAAATGCATTGCACACACACACGGGCGCACTAGTTTGTGCTTCACTGCAATACAATGTGGCAACTTTGGCAATAACACTAAATGACGCACAAAACAAAATGCAATTGAAAAGCCAATCAATTGAAACTCAAAATACTGAAATCTGAAAATACTGAAATACTGAAATACTGAAACTCATTAAATAAATGTGTGTCATGCATCGTTCGTATTAGATATACAAATCAATTCAATTGAATTGTTTAAGTCAAGTCAATATGGGGATACACAAGCAAATCCTTAAAAAATCTTTACTGGTATGGTGGTGCATGTACAGTGTACATTGAATACACACAAACATACGAACACACATTCATCAGATTAGTGCAATGCACAAGAAGGGTTGGTGCACCCAGTAGACTGGAATATCCGTGGATAACCAGGATCATCATGATGACTATGGCTGTGACGGTTTCTCGCTGGATGCCCGCACAAGCCCAAAGTCGTTGTAGCAAGAGGTTTATTGTTTTGGAAGCCATTCTCACTTTAACCACCATTGCACTTTGTAAATCTGGTGACATGCTTTCACAATTTTACCAACTCCGCCACAGCAGTTAGTTTATTAATTTATATTTATTGAATAATCTTGTAATTTAACTCGTAGATTCAAATTCTTAGTCTCCCTTTGCGTTAGAGAGTGACAACAGAGTGAGGCCGATTATTGACATGATTACTAACGATTTAGCCGCCTCATTCTCATGCTGACTATCGGCTTCATTTGACTCAGTTAATCGTCACGCACACTTAACCTCTTGCATTGAGCAGAACCTCACAGATCATTATTCACTAGATTTCCAATCGACATGATCTACCATCATGGCCTATTCACAAGATCAAGCTAGCATCGAGTGCTGCGGATTAGACGATGGTCGTCCAATCGCCCGACATGATCTACCATCATGGCCTATTCACAAGATCAAGCTAGCATCTAGTGCTGCGGATTAGACGATGGTCGTCCAATCGCCCGACATGATCTACCATCATGGGCAATTTTCAAGATAGAGCTCGCATCGAGTGCTGAGGATTCGACGATGGTCGTCCAATCGCCCGACATGATCTACCATCATGGCATATTCACAAGATCAAGCTAGCATCGAGTGCTGCGGATTAGACGATGGTCGTCCAATCGCCCGACATGATCTACCATCATGGCCTATTCACAAGATCAAGCTCGCATCGAGTGCTGAGGATTCGACGATGGTCGTCCAATCGCCCGACATGATCTACCATCATGGCCTATTCACAAGATCAAGCTCGCATCGAGTGCTGAGGATTCGACGATGGTCGTCCAATCGCCCGACATGATCTACCATCATGGCCTATTCACAAGATCAAGCTAGCATCGAGTGCTGAGGATTCGACGATGGTCGTCCAATCGCCCGACATGATCTACCATCATGGCCTATTCACAAGATCAAGCTCGCATCGAGTGCTGAGGATTCGACGATGGTCGTCCAATCGCCCGACATGATCTACCATCATGGCCTATTCACAAGATCAAGCTCGCATCGAGTGCTGAGGATTCGACGATGGTCGTCCAATCGCCCGACATGATCTACCATCATGGCCTATTCACAAGATCAAGCTAGCATCGAGTGCTGCGGATTAGACGATGGTCGTCCAATCGCCCGACATGATCTACCATCATGGGCAATTTTCAAGATCAAGCTCGCATCGAGTGCTGAGGATTCGACGATGGTCGTCCAATCTCCGGACATGATCTACCATCATGGGCAATTTTCAAGATCAAGCTCGCATCGAGTGCTGCTTATGAAACGATGGTCGTCCAATCTCCGGACATGATCTACCATCATGACCTATTCACAAGATCAAGCTCGCATCGAGTGCTGCGGATTCGACGATGGTCGTCCAATCTCCGGACATGATCTACCATCATGGGCAATTTTCAAGATCAAGCTCGCATCGAGTGCTGCTTATGAAACGATGGTCGTCCAATCTCCGGACATGATCTACCATCATGACCTATTCACAAGATCAAGCTAGCATCGAATGCTGAGGATTCGACGATGGTCGTCGAATCGTCCGACATGATATTCCATCATGGGCCTTTGTCAAGATCAAGCTAGCATGGGATGCTTAATGATGCGGATTCAGACACAGATATCGACGACAGTTGGATGGAGTTGGACAACATGGATGAACTTGAATTGACTGGTGATCAAATTGGTCGATTTTTTCTTCTTCTTATTCGTTTCGAGATTATGTTTTGCCGGATAAAGATGTTGCCATTGGAAAAGACTCACGATTTGATAATTCAGATGAAACTGTGGATAATCTTGATCAGTTGTTTGATGACGAACTTTCCAAACTTGATAGTTCGAGTGATTCCGAATTGGAAACAGTTTCTAACCCAACAGAATTAATTTCTGAGCAGAATGTAAGTTCAAAGGAAGCTCAAAATGCCATTAATGTTCTGTTGAAACATTGTAAGAAATCGGACACTCCTGATGACCAAGCTTTATTGTCAAACTATTTAGCTAAAGTTAATCGACAAGCTGCCAACGAATCAAAGCAAACTTCCATTCTCGATTATTTTCAGCGCAATTGATTGCATTTTTCGCATTTCTTTTAATTAAATTGTATAATTAATCATTAAATTAATGTCAATAGTTTGTTAAAATATCATCGTATGTATCAATAAACTTGATTAAACCAAAATTAAACTAAACCTCGATAATTCGTAATTCGCACAAAATTTCGAAATTTGACTACATTTTAGTACGAATTAACGAGGTTTTACTGTACTATTTGTTCTATTGCAGCTGATTTCATCATGCCACGTATCATCAGAATTTGTTAACTTATGGGCTTACATTACCATTAATTATGAGTTATATTCTTGCTAGTTGGCTGCTACACATGTAAACACATAAATAATATTGATACAGCTTAATTTCATTTCTCAAAAATAAAAGTAAACTTTTTGAGAACTAGTTGTATAATTTTTATTGCTACAGTTAACTTTCACTATAATTTGTAAAACGCTATACTCAAAACAAATGCTAACTTAATCAA
Source organism: Rhizoglyphus robini (assembly GCA_023373905.1). NCBI lineage: Eukaryota > Metazoa > Arthropoda > Arachnida > Sarcoptiformes > Acaridae > Rhizoglyphus > Rhizoglyphus robini. The sequence goes on along the minus strand of JAKIJQ010000107.1, from coordinate 293,991 downwards.
GCACATTATTGAGAGCTGACGGTAATTGTAAATAAACACCACGTGTGTGTAGAACAATAGTCTGCCAAGTACGACGTCTGCCAGATGTGACGGTCAAATGATGATGCTGGTCAGCTACATTGTATATAGTTAACTCGCCCGCTTTTGCGGAATCGATCCATTGGCGTCCGTGACTCTACACTCTCTTCTTGTACTTCACCCTTTCTGGCTTGCCAATGAGCGTTGGTTCGCATGTATGGTGAGCGTGTTCTCATTTCTCCTCTCCTCTCCATTCTTTGTGTGTCATTCGGTCAGCGTGCTTTGATTTCGCTTGTTGTTTGAACTTGAACTTGTGTTAAACTTTCTAATTCATCTTCTCATGCCTCGAACCAGAGAAATAGTGACCTCATTGTGGTCAGGAGTCTGTCGCATAATCTGTCTCATCATTCCGCGCACTCTCCAACAATCGAAAGTGGTTGGAAACAAGAATAATAACCTCAAAGGTTGCAACGGAGTAAAAAAACTTACATTGAAAGATGAGAGATACGGCCATGTTTTGGAAACTTACAGAAAGGAAATTTGCAGCCAACTTGACATTGACTACTTTGGAGACCTGTGTGGATTCGGTGGATTTGGTGATGTGTTTGTTGTGAAAAATTCTGATGGTGTTCCCTATGCAGTCAAAGTACAGTTGTCCACTAGTCCCGCTTATAAAAAATTCTGGCGTGAAGACGTGCTTAATGAGGTTCGATTGCAGAAACAATTACAACACGAGAATATTGTAAAAATGTTTGACGAATTATTTGTGGGTAATGGCAAACCCAATGAGTACTCGGTCATCAAGTTCGAGTACCTCAACACCTCTCTTGAACAGTACTTGATGGGTCCTGATGAATATCTCACTTTTAAAGAAAATATCAATCTTGCCAAACAGCTCAGTTCGGTTGTGGAATGGATGCATAAACTGGGCGTTGCACATCACGATATCAAATCTGCCAATATTATGTTCCATTTGCCAAAACCGAACGGGAATCAGATCAAAAACGTCGTGTACAAACTTGCCGATTTTGGCAATGCCGTTCAATACAATAAAACTGGAGAAGATGCATTGGAACTACTGAAATTCGGCGGTACTAAATTTTTCAAATCTCCTGAAAAATGTTCCGGCAAAGCATATAATCCGTACAGATCTGATTGGTTCTCTGTCGGTGTGACTTTATTGCAGGCAAGAATGGGAATACGACGACTAGTAGACTTCAAAACTCATCTCCAAACTTTCAGCGACATCGTTGACGAATTTGTGCATATATTGGAAATTCAAAAAGTGCCCAAAGTTAAAATTGAGTACATGAAGTCGATCCGAAAGCTTCTCACTCAGGACCCAAGAAAGCGGTCATCTATGGCTGTGTTCTTTAATCTGATTTGTCAGCTTGAGAATAAACGACATCAGTAAATGTTGTGCTGTTGTGTTGGTCAAACTTTATCTTAGCATTTCTTATACAATTTCGTCGTTTTCTACTACCACAAACCGATTTGTATTATTGTCATAATTCTGCAAACACCCATACACTCACAAATTCAATGAGTAAGTCAGAAAACATTCAGCGCACATTATAACCGACTCATTGGCATTGTAATGCCACATTACTTCTACTATAACCAAATAAATTTTTTCTTTTTCTAACATAAACATTCAGTTAATCAGCTTTCAAAGTGTTACACTTACCGAAATCAAGGTTAAACTGTTCCAAAGCTAAGGGGCATGACTGGTGGGAAAGAAGTATCAACCAAAGAAGGACGACTTGAGATATTGATCACTCAAGATGTAGGCTTATTATTGAGACACGGACTGAGTTTGGATGGGAACAAAGTTACGAATGACTGTTTCCACAATTGGTTGGGTAACTGAATGACTGAATTACGTGTTAGACCATAGTTTGACATAACCGGTTGTGATTGTCAAATACAAATTACACTATCTGTCACATAGCCAGCACTATTCGAAAGATTACATTCGTCATTTTTGCTTGAAAATTTGTGTCAAGGTGGGGATAATATTTAAATATAATCGTCCTTATCCTCGACAAATTGTCAAAATTAGGAAAATGAGACATGATCGCGAATGAAATTACAGATAAACTCGGATTGCATTGACTACACGTTAGAAAAGGAGTACTTGAGGTATTTACACAGGAGAGATTTGCCAGTCTCACACAACTCTAGTACGGCTTCCAGAAATTACTTTCGCGATGTCTATTCACTTTTGAGAATAACGTTATTTTGTTCTGTTTTATTCTAAATATCACATCCAAGAAAAACATACAAATGCATTAAGCACTTAGCGTGTGCACTCATGCGTTGCAACCAAAAGCCTTTCAACAACAAATGTGTCTGGGTTGAAAGCCTGTTTTGCCAATTCTGTTTTGTTATTACGATTTATAAAAAACAAATTTAGGTTTGCAACACAGAAACACACTCTAAAAAACTACAAGAAATCATTTGTACAGTTTTGTGCACACTACTTTGTGTCTCTCATTTTCTCTTTGCATTGTTCTATGTGTTATGTTTTTGATTGGTTCATTGGAGACATCTGTATGCAAAAAAATGCACCATTTTTACTATTTCTGATCGTGTTAGTTAGTTAGCAGCAGTACAATTAATGCTATACATAGAGGCAGTGATTCCCACTTCTTAGCTGACATAGATCTCAGAGCTGAAATAGATCCCAGCAAAGGTAAAGGATATATTCAACAGAGAACTTGCAGCACATTTCAGTTCATTTGAAAAGTCTGCGTGGATTCCAACGAGTAAAGTTTATGACGAGGGATCTAAATAGAACTTTCACAGGATGATTCTACAAGTCATAAGCTTTCATTTAATGCCCCATTTGTCAATTGGAAGTTGGATCCAAGATTTAACCTGGCAATGTGCAAGTGTGGGCCAATTTTCTATAGGAGGCGAGCATCACTCTTTGCAATCGCAATTTGCATGTCATGAAAGTTTTTGGTTAAAAGCTTTTTACTAAAAAGCCATTAAATGTGGAGCATCAAAAACAAAATTAATGCATAAATTTTGTTTGTATGTCAAGTTTAAGTGCACATTTTCTTGTATTTAAATTTAACGAAACTACTTTTGTAGCGAAATGGCGTTAAACATTTTCCGGAAAATTTTACAGACTGAAAACTCCAAAAAATGAGAAATAGAATGCTAATTCGATTAAATTTAATTAACGGGGCGCATCAAGAACAAAATTTATGCACAATTTTTGTTCGTATAAGAAGCATAAGTGCACTTTTTCTCAGAATTCCAAAGCAAACAAAACTTCATCTGCAGTGAAATGGCGTCAGAAAATTTTCCAAATAATTTTGCAGACTGAAAACTTTAAAAGAAAAAATAGAGTGCTAATTTAATCAAATTTGCTAACCAAATTTGCATATCTAGAAAGTTTCGGGCTAAAAGCTTTTTATTTGGAAGCCACTCAAATTAGCGCATTAAAAACAAAATTAATGCACAATTCTTTTTCGTATTACAAGCATAAATGAAATTTTTTCTTGGAAATTAAAGACAAACATAACTACATCTGCACTGCAGATTCTGCAGTGAAATGACGTCAAACTATTTTCCAAATAATTTAGTAGTATTTAATATTTTATGGAAATTCTACAAATATGTGTTGGTTCGTTGGTACTCCTTAGTTGCATGACCCTAGTATATAGTTCATTGATTGTTAATCGGAGGATGCCAATCGCAATAATGGTTACAACGATGAGATTGTCGTATGGAGCGATAATCACCGGCATTCCTTTGGGTTCGGTCGGTGCCACCAATCGGAGGATGCCAATCGCAATAATGGTTACAACGATGAGATTGTCGTATGGAGCGATAATCACCGGCAATCCTTTGGGTTCGGTCGGTGCCACCAATCGGAGGATGCCAATGGCAATAATAAATAAAGCTGGCCAACTGATGCGCGATAAGGTCATCCCTCGTGCTATCATCTACTTTACAGACGAGTGTTAAGATGATGAGGTCCTGATGCATGAGGAAGATTTGGATGAGATGGAAGAGGAAGAGGATTTGGGCCAACTTAATCAAGAAGACAACGAACCCGCTGAGGGCAATCACGAAATTGACGAGGATGATGATGAGGAGGAAGATGACAGTAAGGACGACCTTGAGCCCGCTTCCAAAAAGTTCAAGGGTACTGGCCCTCGAGGCAGATATGACTTGATGGCAAATTAGGTTAGTGCAGCCGAATCAGTGTTGCCTTTCTCTTTCATTCACATGTCTTATCCAACCTATCCGCCCTCCAGCCCTAACCAGCGATTTCTAATAAAACACAAAATACTTGAGAAGTATGTTCATAAATGTTCGAATCAATCCAATACACAACTCTGTCTTTGCCTCTTGTCTATGTCACCACTTTGCCTCAATTGTGTTGATTCATCTTCTGTCCACACAACTAGACTACTCTACGCAATGTAACTCTTACGTCTATTTTGTATAAAGTAATATCAATTGATTACCACATATTTATAATGATTTGGAGCGTGTTTATATGTATGTTGAAATGGTGGTAGGTGATGCAAAAGTCGATTGGTCATTGCTGAGTTCTGGTGGCCTCTCTTGTTCACTGTCACTGTAGAGAGAGAGAGAGAGAGAGAGAGAGAGAGAGAGAGAGAGAGAGAGAGAGAGAGAGAGAGAGAGAGAGAGAGAGAGAGAGAGAGAGAGAGAGAGAGAGAGAGAGAGAGAGAGAGAGAGAGAGAGGGGGGGGAGAGAATGGTCAACAACCTTGATGGAGCATCGTACAAATTGGTAGAGGACGCCTGACAGTATGACGGCTCTGTTGGATCGATCGATTTGTCTGATGTCAACATTAGGACAGTAAGTCATTAGCCAAAAACGAGCACAATCGAAGGTGGCACTGGATTCCAGGCCAACCATTACAAGCAGACTACAAGTTTGTCACTGTCCATCGACGCAATTGACCACAAATGGACCCATGCGACAGTGGTCTGGCCAGGCAAGACACAACCACTGCTCCATGTCACATCAAATGCTCTCGGCACCAGTGCCAACAGCAAGTCAGTCACATTCCATCTACGCAATCCACTATAACTGGCCAGTGTGACAGTATTCAGATCACAGGCAACAGCACATAGCCACACTCGAATCGAAACAAACTCAATCGTACTAGAATCCATGGCAGCATTGCTTCTATACATTGCAAGTGGCATTAGCCACCAATTGACTATGTTGACGCCCAGTGCCTCAAGCAAACACGAGCCATCTAGCCAGTACACAGGTCACTTCACCACCATCACTCTGATTATGATGCCTCAATTGATTATCGTTGTCGGTCAGTAGCAAGAAGTAGAATAAGAAGAAGAACAACAACAGCAGCAGCAGCAGTCGCCGCCGCTGCCGCTGGCGAACGACACAGGTGAGACAGTCACTATTGTGACAACACAACACGATTTGATTGGTTGGTGACACAAGCAGGTAGAGTGACAGTAGGCGCGATAGTGTGCGGCGCCTTCCATTGTTCTCGTTTAATATAATAGAAACACTATATACAGTCCTACAGGTAAAGGTAGTAGTAAGTTTAATTAATAAAAAGAACATAAATTCGAGAGAAGCGGTGTGCAAAGCACTAAAAGATTTAAAGGCGACGACGACGGTGATGATGATGATGATGGCAAAAAGCTAAGACGCAGGTGAGATTGAGAGAAACAAGTTTCCACTATCGATTTGATTTTCTTTTACACCTGGCCAGGTGAGCGCCAGTAATTGTAGCATGCAGTTGGAGAAGCGGATGCAAACAACAATGAGAGGTCCTCCCCACATTTGCCTATGCCTTCTACCAGTTCAATTCGAATGTCGAATCTATTCCTGCCTGTCTAGTTCGCTATCTCACTATGCCATGACCGTCGTCGTCATCATCAATATCAACGGCACATGATCGATGTGTCCGCGTGTCTTTGCGTCTGTGCAAGGTAAATCGACAGTTTAGGTTGAGGCCAATCAGGTGAAGAGCCAAAAGAGCAGCAATGCAAGTATTGTGTAAGAGTTGACCACAAGATCAGAACCGAACAGAATCAGACCAAACAGGAGGGAACGAAACGGTGTGCTGTGCTGATAGATTGACTGCAGAAGCAGAGAAGGACAGATGCTAAGTGAACGATCAGCTTGGTTAGTTAGTTAGGTGAGCGGCGTGCCTGTTCAAGTGGCCCTCTAGTGATGATGATGGTGCATCGTACACGGGTGGCGGTGGTCAGTGTGAGGCAATGGTGGCACCAAACCAGTGGCGAGTCTACACTGCACAATGTCTTGCTTACCTGATCGCCTCATCTGAGGTCAACTGCACATTGCAGTGTCCAATTTGGCGAGCGAAAAAGGACCATTGGCCAAGCGATAAGAAGATAATGGTCAGTGGACAGTGGTCAACTGCACCTTGCATTGCACACAGTCTGTCAGGCCAAGTCATCATCGCCAAGGGATGAGAGCATAACGTGTAAGTCGAAGCTAGTCGGCGACTAGTGCGAGATGGTCTTTGCCAACTCAAATCACTGGTGCCACCACCACCGATTCCAACTGTACCATCACCAACCAGTCACAAAAGGTCACACAATGCGCTAGTGTGTGGACACTGTTTTATTATTGTTGCTGTATGCAGTATGGGTTAAGTTAAGTCTGAACATTCATTCATTCATTCTCAAGACGCAACCACCATTGCTGGTGGACTTGACCGAGCCCTGATTACAGGTCAAGTTTCTTTGCTTTCGCGTAGCGTAGGGCGAATGCAAGGTGAAGACTGGGGAACGAGTGAGTGGCAAGCCCACAGCTGAAGATCCCACCGATCTTCCTCCGAGATTCTCCTCGCGCAACCAGGACTGATTATTGCCTCACAGGGACTCACACCTGGTCGAGGATGGCACTAGATGGTAAGTGGTGGAGTGCCAGTTAAGTCTGAACATTGTAAGACATAATATTGTTGGGTAGACATTGTGTTGTACTGCATATGTAGGGTAATCAAGGCCGTTCGCTGTTGAACTTCTCTCTCGTGGTTTCGGCACGGCCATCTGCACTGTCGATTAGCGGCCAAAAGAGAAGCACGACTTGAACAAACCTTTGCGTTCTCGCGGTTGATGATCGCGCCCATCATGTTCAACCAAGTCGTTGTATGTAGCATAAAAGTGTCGACAAATTGATCACACAGAAAGTGTAAGGCCAATGCCGTTCACTTGATGTTGAGCGAAGTGACGACGCAGTTCACCAACATCGACAAACTTTTGCTCACAGAGAGCACATTCGAAGTGGCCAACTTCCTGATACACCGTGCCGTGAAAGTCCTGCACGTGCTGCTGGAAGTTGTGCCTGTTAAGGAGCGAAACAAACCGAGTTAGTGCATAGTCCACGATTAAGACCCGAACTGTACACATACAATAGCTCAAATGTAACATTCTTGTGGCAACAACCATAAACGAGACAACGGTAATAGCGTTCTGGTGCAACGCCCTCCACAAGTGCCGGTGGCGGGTCTCCATTGTCCGAACCATCATCAGCAGGAAGGTCACCTTCGTTGGGAATTTGTCCGCCGTTGTCAGCTGCTGCTGGTCTGTTTACGTTCACCAGATCAAGTTGAAAGGCAATACGACGCAATGCCCAATCTCCTTCACCAAGATGAGGAAACAGCTGTTCGCAGCTGTGCCATTCATCCGCTGAATCAACGGGAGACACATTGGCACTAGTACCAGGGCCATCAGCAACGGGTTTGCTTCCACTTGGAGCCAAATGTCCTTTCAGGTGCTTCGCAAACTGATGAGCAGTGGAAAGGCTGCGTTGGCACTGCGGGCACGCAGACAGTCCTTCAATGTGCTCGATGTAATGATCGTATAGCTCGCTGTACGAGTCAAGCGAGTCCTTGCAATACGAACAGCTGAAGGTGCCATTCTTTGACTTGTCTTTGTGAAACTCGCGGAGATGTTCATCGAGTTTTTCCCTACATAGGGCAAAATGTACATTAACGTACTGCCAAACTGAACGCAGTATATACTTACGCAGTTTCAAACGAGACACTGTGCGCAAAGCAGCCTACGACGAGGCAGCAGTATCCGGGGTCCTGCACAACGTGATTGTGCAGTGTAAATCGGCATCCGTTGTTCTTGCGTTCTCGCCAACCTGCAGCAGTTTGCGCCATCTCGTCGGAGAAGGCCCGATTAGGAGACTAAGTGGCCAATCGGCGAAGACGAGCCGGCTCACGTTCACACAGAAGAATGGCACCATTCGATCTATTGGGTGCCTGACAGCCACTGCCAGAAGCTTGAGTTTGTTCAGAAGGAACGACAGCTCTGTGACCAACAGAAGCATCAGTAGACAGTTTGCTTTCAACTGGAGCCATATGACCCTTCTGATGGGTTTCGAACGAGCGTACAGTAGAAGTGCATCGTAGACAAAGCGAGCAAGCGTACACGCCGATGACGTGACACTTCCAGTAGTGCTCCTGGAGCTCGACGGACGGAACCAGAGCACGGCAACCAGCACAGGTAAAAGCACCTTTCTCGAGCTCGTCCAAGTGGCACGAGATGAAATGCTGGTGCAGTTCGTCCCTACACAGAAAGGACACACATCGATTAGTCCGTGCGCTGCCAAATGTGGTCACTACTTACTTGCTACCGAAGGAAACGCCATCCTGGAGGCAGTCATTGATGAGACACGGGTGTCCGTGCACTTGCACACAGTGATCGTGCAAAGTGTGTCCAGGCCGAGGTTCGATGTAGTCACAACCAGGCACAAAGCACTTTTGAGTGCGAATGATCATTCGTGAATTACCAATGCGAGGTTAACCTCGATCACTGTTTTGTCCACCAACGGACACAAGGCATTTCGCCTGTGTTTCGCCTAGTTCGGGCACGGTAGAGGCAAGCGCCACGGCCTCGACAACCGAAACGCCCGCTGCCACTTCACTTTGCACGGGCGGTGGAGCGATGTTTGGCTCATGACTGACACAAACAGTCTCTGGCTGACCAGCATGAGCACCAGTACTGGCACGGCGCTCGGGACTGCCGGTTGCAGTTGCCGGTTCGAGAGCAGCAGACGGTGGTTCATGCTTACCGGGGCGATCTCGTGCCTGCTCTGGTGCAGACTTGTCCTACAAAGTGCAATTAATATTAAAAGTGTTTTAACATTTACAGTATACAGTACTGTATCAATAGAAATAGAAATAAAGAGAGTGCGAGACCGCGCGACACAGTGCGAGACCGCGCGACTGAGTGCGAGAGAGAGAGAGAGAGAGAGGAGAGAGAGGAGAGAGAGAGAGAGAGGAGAGAAAGGAGAGAGAGAGAGAGAGAGAGAGGAGAGGAGAGAGAGAGAGAGAGAGAGAGAGAGGAGAGAGAGAGAGAGAGAGAGAGAGAGAGAGAGAGAGAGAGGAAAGAGGAGAGGGAGAGAGAGGAGAGAGAAGAGAGAAACAATCTTTATTATACATAAATATAATACAGAGAGAGCTGCTCACTAAACAGTGAGTTGCCTTGAGACACAGCGTACTAATTAATCTAGATAAGACAATAATTAAAATATAGGCTTAGAATAGTGTAGACTACAAAATGTGAGAGTGAACATCAGAAAATAAAAGTGTATGTGTGTATGAATATATAAAAATCTAACCATAAATGTGATAGTGTATCATATGAACAGAAGCAATCAAAACAGATTCGGCAATTTCGGAAAGTTTCTTCTTATCCAGCTGGAAACGGTCAAAAAAGTCAACCAACTGGGTGCTCACTGTTCCTCTCGCCCCCATCCAGAGACCAATGACCTCGCACTCACGGTCCTTGATCAGGGGGTATTTCTCTGCCAGGTCATCGTAACAGCTCCGGTAGATGTAATCCTTCTCTGCCTGTACCATACCTCCAACATCATCCTTTGTTTCCCATCGGACAGTCGGGTCGATTATGTAGACCTTGTTGGAGTCTTGTTGGAACGCAAGTATGTCGACAAACCTGTTCGCACCTTCACCATCCGAACAGTACGGTTCAATCACGCAGTTGTATCCCTTCTCGCGGAGAGAGAGAGAGGAGAGAGAGGAGAGAGGGAAGTGAGAGGAGAGAGAGAGAGGAGAGAGAGGAGAGAGAGAGAGAGAGAGAGAGAGAGAGAGAGAGAGAGAGAGAGAGAGAGGGAGAGAGAGGGAGAGAGAAAGAGAGAGACAGGAGAAGAGAGTATGACATGAGGATATGGACAAGAACAATCATAAGGAACAAGTGACAATGGCACAAATCACGTCATCCAAATGGATCACTCTAACCCAACACACTCAACCAAATGGTCAAACAAAAGAGCGACCAGAACAAAAAAACCAGGACTCACCAGTTGGGGCACTTCGCCAATGACAGCAGCAGCAGGTCGCGCTTCGTCGTTCTTCTTCATTTGGTCCATCGTATTTGCGACGAGCAGTTGACTTTTATAGAATAGGCTATTGGTTTGATTTACAAATCAATCAATGGTCAAGACTATCTGACTGGTCACTCGAGAGTTGCAGTGTCGATGATGAACACGCGTGATTCGTTGCGACGCACTGTCGATAGTGAGTGTAACACGGCAAGGCAGAGTCTCCTCAGTACTGAGGCTAACATCGATGTGAGCGCTCACGTAACATGCTGCCATCAAGCAGTGGACACACCTTAGCAAAATGGCGATTCTGCTAATTACTGCTCATCAACCAATCAGATGCGACCGTCAGTGTCCGCAGTGTGCCCTCTCTCGAGTTGAGCCAAAGGTGTACAACCAACATGAACTGGAATTATCCAGTTAAGCAGTGGCAGCACTGCCATTGCCGGTGTGCGTGTTCAAGTGTGTGTCTGTGCCTGTGTGCCTCGATGGTGTTCAGACCCGCCGAACCACTTGTCGTTCTTTACCTAATGCCTGGGAGAGAGGATTGATTGCATTCCTGGTTGGCATTTGTGCGGATCGGCCACCTTTTCACCCCCCTCTCCATCCTATCTTATATAACACATAGTTGATGACGTGAATGGTTGGGCAGTGTGTGTTAGAGTGAGAGAGGTCAAATTCGACCGCTCAGCAACACGGCAAGTCAACCAATTGCAGCAAGGCGCACACCGTTCCCACGGTAAGTCGGTTTGGTAGTACTAGGAATCGTAGCACAGCACACGGGAGAGGTAGTGAAGGTTGAGTAGAAGTGCAACCTAACGAATGCATTGCACTAATTGGCATACATCCTCTAACAAGTGTGCGTCAATGTGTGTGCGTTGTGTGTTCGTTCGTTTAGCCAAATCGAACGCGCGCGGCCAACAGTTGCCCTCAACCACTTCTGACTGATTCGTTTTGTGCTCTATCAATGCATGAGTGCCTTGTACAAATTGCCCTGTTGCTGGCCAATGTCCAGAGGAAATTGTCATATCTCAATCATAGAATCACCTATTATTGGCATTAGGTGGCAGATCAATTAAGAATTTGATTTATAGGCATTCGATCAAAAGAGGCACAAGCAGACGCAGCAGCAGCAGCAACATTAGCCACCACCAGCGCCGCTAACTTCGAACGACGAATGCCTTCGCCAGCACCACCATCCAAAGCGCCACTTAAGGCGGATGTGAGCGTTGTCCTGAGTGGAGGAGAAAGCGGGAGAGAAGCAAACTCGCCACTCGGTTGAAGGTCGTCTGAAATGTACAGAAAAAAGAAGGAAAGCAATAAAGTATGAAACTTGCAATTACAGTGCACGACGCATTTTGTCTTAATGTCTATTGGCATAATTAAATGAAATTAGAACCAATCGGTCAGGGATGGATTTTATTGCTCCGTTCACTAGAAAAAAATGTGTCAGTCGAGCACTGCTTGGCAGACTAGTTTGGACTGTTGCACTGTCAGGCATAGTATGCGAGCCAATCTAATTACAGCCTAGTGCGCGCACTGACCATCAGGTCATAAATTCTTGGTGACACTTTGACCCACGATCAAGGGACAACTCCACTAGAGGTGAGAGAGTTGCCAAAACTCCCGACCCTCACCCTACCCTTACCCTTAGGGTAGGGTCGGGGTAGGGTCAGAAGGGTAGGGTCTGGGTAGGGTCAAGTAGGGTCATAGTGGGGTAGGGTCAAAGTAGGATAAATATTATAAACCAAAATAAGTATTCCAATTGTCCCCGAACTTAAAATTTCATTTCCCATTCTTCCCAATCCCATAATTGTTTTCACCAATATCTCCAAGCCCAAAATTGCCTTCCCCAATTGTCCAAATACCCCAAATTGTCATTCCTGATTGTCCCATAACCAAAATTTGGGTAGGGTAGGGTCAGGGTTGGGTAGGGTCATAATAGGGTTAGTAGGGTCAGAAGAATTGAGGTAAATTATGCTGACCCTATCCTACCCTTACCCTAGGGTGGGGTAGGGTAGGGTAGGGTCGGAGGGTCAGTAGGGTCGGAAAAACTCACCTCTAAACTCTACTACGGTCTGCCACAGCGGCAGATTCAAAAAATAGGGAGAAGAAGAAGAAGATGAAGAAGAAGAACACGAAACGAGGGTGGGGGAATGTGTTCTTTCAGTTTGACCCTTGGGATCATTTCCGCAATTACGATTATCATTGACCTTCATTTTTGTCAACCAAATAGTGATTTGTCGATGCAGTGAGAATTGAACTATTCAACAAGAAGACAACAGAAAGTAACGTTCACATGAACTTACACTCACGAGTGTGTGTGCTCAGTTCGAGATGGACTTGAGAGTGCATTCGTTGCTAGCTTTCTGGCCAACACATCTGTTGACAATGTGTCTCTTCGTCTGTGTCTTTTCACTCGAAGTAGGCAATAACTGTCATCTTCTCGTTCACATAGATCACTCGGCCCTGACCAACTAGCCACTCACACTCGCGCACACACAGACTTGACCATCGCGCTCCCCCGAACAGCTATAATTAAGTAATTTTCCTCGTATGTAAAACATGATCTCGGTGCAATAAAATTCTTTCTTCCGAGAGAACGGTCCTCGTTCGATTAGTTCGGAGTGCTGCACTGTTCTGTTACTGTTTTGCCAACACGGTAAAAGCTAATGCAGGCCAACTGTGACATCAATCACCTCACTGACAGTTTCCTGCCGTTTAACATGCCAATGGACGTGCACATTTGTGTGGTTCGATCTCGATGTTCAATATCACAACATTTACTGTGTGTCAGTGCAGGGTACACTTCGATCCGAGTGCCCGACTGTAACTTCGATTCTAGAGCACAAAATAAAGTCAAAAATAGTACGTATTTTCACAGACATTGGCACACTTTCCTCAAAAGTCGAACTAATCGAGCACACACACAGTTGGATAGCACCACTTAGCAGCATTTACGCTTGTTTAATCGGCTAAATGAGCCATTTGGTCACGCATTTTGTTTTGTCGCGCGTTTTGTAGCTTGTGAGACTAATGTCACTTTATTCATTCTCAGATTCACTTTTCGCTGAATCGAGCGCCATTTCTTGCACACACGTCCAAGTAGAGGCAGATCACGTACCGGGAAAATTGAAAATATCAAGTAAAGACAAAGATCGGGCAGGTCATTAATGGTGCGGGCCAGGGATATCATAAAATACTTTCAGTAGCGCATACAGCAGCAGCCATCTTCAGTTCCACATCATTCTGCTCAATGTCACTCACTCACATTAACACACTCTCAATTATCTCTCTTGGCAAATTTGTGCACCTTTTTCAACTATTTATTTAGATTTAGATAGATTAAAATGTAATTAAAGATACAAAAATATACATAAGCACATATGTCCACACATGGACATTTACAATAATTAGTTACATTTAGATGTAGATTATAATATAAAGTATGGTATAAAGTAACGTACGAGGTCTCCAGGAACCGATCCAGTTGGTAAGTTTGCACTTTTCTTTTTCCTGTTAGAAAGAAATAGAATTATAGCCAGTTCGTATCAGGTCGATTGAGTCTACTTACGTATAAAATGCGAAGGTGTTAAATAAAAACAAAATATTTGATCAGGATCAAGAGGCCTCGCCATAGTATCCGGGAAACCCTGTCGATATTTGACCTGTTAGGGTTGGTGGACTTAATTAAAGGCTTTGGTTTATAGTACGAATTCCTTTATTCGTACTATCCACAGCATGTTACTATCGTAAACAAACTGATAAGAAAACAAAATAATACAGATTAGCAATGTGTGTGATGTGTGTGATCACAACAAGGAATGACTTACTTACTGTATCACTTTCAATTTCGAATGCCTTAGTTCCCCCACAAAAGCGGGTAGGCTAAAACGGAATCCACAAAATGCTTACGGCCATGCATGCATTGTCAAAGTGACAATAGTCTACCTAAATATCACATAGCGAAAGAGATATGAGAAGTCATACGGAGAAAGAGGGAGGGAGAGAGAGTGAGAGTGAGAGAGAGAGAACGAGAGTGAGAGAGATAGAGAGAGAGAGGGAGAGAGGGAGAGAGGGAGAGAGGGAGAGAGAGAGAAATACCCAACACAAACGAAAGCATGTGGAGAAATGACGAGACAGGAGATAGCTCTAATATAAACATTAAAGTACTTGCCAATCAAAAGTATAGTAAAACAGTACATTTTCCTCATCACATATAAACAATATACTCAACCAGATCGCCAGTAGTTTTCCGATGAACGGCCAACAATATGGCACCACAGATGGGATTTGTGTGATCTTGAGGCTGTTACGGCTGAGGCTGAGGGTGAACAGCCAATAAAAGCGCAATTCACCACGTTCATTGTCGACATCATGAGTTGATTGTTGAATTCCTCTTCCGGAGATTCAGAATAAAGATCCTTCATGAATCATGGCCGAATAGCACTCGTATTAGGATAGTCGAGTTTGCTGTTTGGAACATTTGTGGATTAAAAGTGACGAGTTTCAAATCGATCGACTACAATGGGGACAGTCGAGGTTGGCTGGTTTGAGTTGTTCGATTGTAATTGAGAAGCTGTACTAAACTTTTTTAAATAATAATTGGTGGTGAGAGGTAATTGTCGGCAAAAGGATGTACGAGTAGATTGGAGAAGTCAGAAGATAAGAGGCATGGAGAGAGTCTCTCGACCAGAGTAGGGCCGACCGATTTCAAACAGATTTTAATTATTTCGTAACAATTAAATTGTAATAATTATAAAATATTAATAAAACTGTTATGTATTTTTACTGAGTTTTTATTAGAACGACTCTGCTAACCACAATTTTGCTGCCTTCCAGCAGTGGTGTGTAGTAGCGCCCACATAAAATGATGACAAAATATTTTTGAAAGCCAACAGTAGCAAAAATGGCTAATACAGTGAAAGTTAAAACTGGGTGCTGTGCCCCTTAAAAAGCCCATCATGCTCAATTCACAAATACGTTACGTATTCTGAATACTTTGATACAAAATCTCCGCTGTAAAGTGCAAAAGCGCCACTGCAACAATGAACTACATGTCAGTTTATTAGCTGTGTGTGCTGGTGATGCTGTTGTTGTCACTTTTGAGTCAATGTTTATGTTGATGTTTGCGATTGTGTCACTTATGGTTGTGTGATTTATTTGCTCTTGTTTGAATTTTAAACAAACAAAGTAATTTGTATTTATTTTGATTTTGAATGCATAATTGACTTATTGACTAGTCTAAGCTTATTTATGTGAAAATGTATTGAGTCATTGAGAATGTAATCAAACTTAATTTTTATTGGATTAGTAAGCACTTAAAAGTGGGTTTGTGATTAAATTTTCAATGAAGTTATCATCCCTATAGCAAAAATGATAAAAACCTGTTGGATAAAATCATAGATTTTTACTGAAACTGAGTTTTTAATTAGCGCTCAAAAATGAATTAAACTTGAATGCGCTCTGAAAGGAATGAAACTTGAATTAATCTTTTGTTTGGTTGATTTTTTATTAAAAACTCAGAGAGCCAGCAATTCGATTCAATGAGAGTTAATATTGGATTTATTTTTGAAACCTTTAGTGTCAACAACACAGTTCAACAGGGAATTTATAAAAGATTTGCAAATTGTTGCCACTGATAAGTAAACAGAATTATTTTATGAAAGTGTTCAGCTGTGCACATATGGCTTGCTACCGTCTCAACTTCTTTTGAACTTGAATGAAACGATGAGATGTTTTATTGGCAATAATATAGAAGTGATTGAGAGGCAGAAATTAGTTATCTTATGAATATCACATAATGAATTGTGAATATGATGCTTTGAGATTTTGATGGCTACAGAATAATTCCGAAAGAAATTGTCGGAACATTTCATGAACATTTCGTGTTTATAGTGACTCAGGGGCTCGTGTTGAGTTTTCATATTATCGTTATTAATTTCGAACCTAGACTTCATTTTTCATTAAGATAAAAACCAAGAAGGAATTAAAGGAATCGTATGAACCTGATAGCAAAATAAGTTATCTTGGCGTCTTCACCAAGATCAACAATTGTCATTGAACTGAATAGAGGCCAAACAAACCGCTGTGGTCGAATTGCTGGCTCTCTGAGTTTTTAATAAAAAATCAACCAAACAAAAGATTAATTCAAGTTTCATTCCTTTCAGAGCGCATTCAAGTTTAATTCATTTTTGAGCGCTAATTAAAAACTCAGTTTCAGTAAAAATCTATGATTTTATCCAACAGGTTTGTAATAGTAAATTATTAAACGAAAATGAATATCTTTAGCTTCAAAGCTTTGACGGTTTCGCGAACATGTTCTTGTTGTTGAACTTGTTTTTTAATTATACCTTTTCTAATTTACAAAGAGATTTTGCCGAACAAAAAATAGCGTTCTTTCGTTAGAATGTTTTTACAGTTTAACAGTTTGTGCACACAAGTAAGGCGATCAGTTCTAGAGAGACGAAAATAGATAAAATGTTATGTAATCCAATAATCAAAATATCCATAGCAAGATAAACTTACCTTTCGCCATTGGCGCCTTCTAATTAAGGAAAACAACAGCCCATGCTACTATCACTATCACTGGAACTTGATTCGCTTAATCAAGGACCAGAGACGTTAGGAGATTTCTTCGGTAAATGCATAGGGATCTAAGGAAAACTAAAATAATACGACATTAGCTTACACATTGCATTCACAAATGTATTGTAATCGAATATGCAAAATATCCATAACAAGATAAACTTACCTTTCGCCATTGGCGCCTTCTAATTAAGGAAAACAACAGCCCATGCTACTATCACTATCACTGGAACTTGATTCGCTTAATCAAGGACCAGAGACATTAGGGTGTTATCTGCTGTAAATGCATTAGTGACTAACAACTTGTAAGAAAAGTAAAATAACACGACATTAGGTCAATAATAACATTCACATATGTAATGATCCAATATAATCGAATAATCAAAATATCCATTACAAGATAAACTTACCTTTCGTCCTTGGCGCCTTAAACGCTGGCCCTGGTCGTTTAGTCTACCAGTGGCAGCATGCCACCACCACCAATGTCGAATTGAATCAAAGTGAATTAGTCTTCTGTCCATTTGTTTTCAAGTAAAAAGCAAAAGGCGATGGAACCAGCCATCGACGCCATAACGCCAATAGATTGATAGTTGACTTCTTGGTAGAGTAGGAAGAGATGCGTTTGAATCAGCCATCGACGCCATCAAAGATATTAAACACTTGGGATAAACTTCTAATGGGAGACTAGAAAATGACGGGCATTGTATGGGGTTGAAAGGGTAAACATGGCGAACATGTGAATGGTCTGAAGATGGAGATTGAGAGAGTACCAGAAGAATGGCACGAAAGTAAAATGACACGAGAGCAAGGGGAGGATTGAGCGAGTTCGACCAGCATGGACATCAACTCAAGCAAGCACTCGACTAATGTCAAATATAATATCTAAAGTCAAATAGAACTTAGCACTTACCATGGTGTTCTTTGTGTGATAGGTGCCAGGCCACTGGTTGTAGTCGGGTGGGTTGATGGTACACGGTTGATGATGAATAGACGATAGCGGGCCAAGAGAGGAATAAGTTCGTTATCCAAAATCGAGGTGCCGAGTTGCCGATTGACTTGTTCTTGGAAGTTAAATCGTTGAATTCGCATACATTGGTTCAATTAGAGGCACAGGTCAGCACCGAGTGGTGCATCGTGTCAAGTGAGTCCGCTGGCACAAGAACGACCTCCGGTGACTTCAAGAGCAGAACCTCCGCTGAGTGGTCAAGAGGCGCCTCTGTTGGAACAACACCTCATCGCCACGTCATCACTGGATCAGAACACTGTGACTTTGTGACTTGTATTTGTTCAACAATAGATCCATTTGATATCGACCCTTTGTTGATGGCATCGCACACTCGGTCAATGGCTCTTCAATCACACCACATAAACAGTAGACTGCTGTTGTTGTCTTCCTCGGCATATTGACCTTGACGGGAATGTAGAAAAATCGCCATATGGTGCTGGTTGAACGATTGCTGTGGTGTTTGACATCAAACAAGCCACAACGAGTGACAACTTGAGTGAATTTGAGTGCCGTCATTGGTCCGCCAGTGGAACCGAAGGTAGTTGATGAACAGTAGCACTTGGCGGCCAAAGCTGACTGCAGCAGAATCACTGCCGTTCAAATGGGAGAGCATTGAGTGAGTTTGGGTGCCGTCATTGGTCCGCCAGTGAAGCCGAATGTAGTGGATGGAAAGCAGCACTTGCCAGCCATAGCAGACTGCAGCAGAATCACTACCGTTCAAATGGGAGTGCATTGAGTGAATTTGAGTGCCGTCATTGGTCCACCAGTGGAACCGAAGGCAGTTGATGAACAGTAGAAAAAGGCGGCCAAAACTGACTGCAGCAGAATCACTGCCGTCCAAATAGGAGTACATTGAGTGAATTTCGGTGCCGTAATTGGTCCGTCAGTGGAGATGAAGATAGTGGAAGGACATGACACCTTGGCGCCCAAAGCTGACTGCAGCAGAATCACTGCCGTCCAAATAGGAGTACATTGAGTGAATTTCGGTGCCGTAATTGGTCCGTCAGTGGAGATGAAGATAGTGGAAGGACATGACACCTTGGCGCCCAAAGCTGACTGCAGCAGAATCACTGCCGTCCAAATGGGAGTGCATTGAGTGAATTTGAGAGCCGTCATTGGTCCGCCAGTGAAACCGAAGGTAGTTGATGAACAGTAGCACTTGGCGGCCAAAACTGACTGCAGCAGAATCACTGCCGTCCAAATGGGAGTGTATTGAGAGAGTTTGGGTGCCGTCATTGGTCCGCCAGTGAAGCCGAAGGTAGTGGATGGACAGCAGCACTTGCCGGCCATAGCAGACTGCAGCAGAATCACTACCGTCCAAATGGGAGTGCATTGAGTGAGTTTGGGTGCCGTCATTGGTCCACCAGTGAAGCCGAAGGTAGTGGATGGACAGCAGCACTTGCCGGCCATAGCAGACTGCAGCAGAATCACTACCGTTCAAATGGGAGAGCATTGAGTGAGTTTTGGTGCCATCATTGGTCCGCCAGTGAAGCCGAATGTAGTGGATGGACAGCAGCACTTGCCGGCCATAGCTGAATGCAACAGAATCACTACCGTCCAAATGGGAGTGCATTGAGTGAGTTTGGGTGCCGTCATTGGTCCGCCAGTGAAGCCGAATGTAGTGGATGGACAGCAGCACTTGCCGGCCATAGCAGACTGCAGCAGAATCACTACCGTCCAAATGGGAGTGCATTGAGTGAGTTTGGGTGCCGTCATTGGTCCGCCAGTGAAGCCGAATGTAGTGGATGGACAGCAGCACTTGCCGGCCATAGCAGACTGCAGCAGAATCACTGCCGTCCAAATGGGAGTGCATTGAGTGAATTTGAGTGCCGTCATTGGTCCGCCAGTGAAACCGAAGGTAGTTGATGAACAGTAGCACTTGGCGGCCAAAACTGACTGCAGCAGAATCACTGCCGTCCAAATGGGAGTGTATTGAGAGAGTTTGGGTGCCGTCATTGGTCCGCCAGTGAAGCCGAAGGTAGTGGATGGACAGCAGCACTTGCCGGCCATAGCAGACTGCAGCAGAATCACTACCGTCCAAATGGGAGTGCATTGAGTGAATTTGAGAGCCGTCATTGGTCCGCCAGTGAAACCGAAGGTAGTTGATGAACAGTAGCACTTGCCGGCCATAGCTGAGTGCTGCAGAATCACTACCGTCCAAATGGGAGTGCATTGAGTGAATTTGAGTGCCGTCATTGATCCGCCAGTGAAGCCGAGCCTAGTGAATGGACAGCAGCACTTGCCGGCCATAGCTGAATGCAACAGAATCACTACCTTCCAAATGGGAGTGCATTGAGAGAGTTTGGGTGCCGTCATTGGTCCGCCAGTGAAGCCGAAGGTAGTGGATGGACAGCAGCACTTGCCGGCCATAGCAGACTGCAGCAGAATCACTACCTGTGACGGAGCAAACGGGGGTCACAAGTACGTTATATTTGAAGGTTACACAAAGGCCCGTTAATGGCGGACAATCGAACGGAAAGGATAGATTAACGTTGTAACGTAGGTTATGAATAGTTTCTAAAATAGGGCGAAATAATCGATTGTATCGGCCTGAGTTCAAAAGGTGACAAATGGCAACTTTTGGTGAAACAAGGTCAATAAGGAAACTTTACTCATCTAAACGGAAGTAACGAATACTTCCCGGTTCACTCCCCATGGGCCAGAAGGCGTCCTATTCAAGTGTAACCGAAGTTAGACTTGTCAAGGCCATGTGGCAATCAGACTGGTTCCGTCGTAGGCGTTGGATTACTACATTAAAGAAGGGAAGGCCATTGTTGATGGCTATACGCTGGATTCTCACATCCGCTCAGAGTCTATTCCGCAGAATGGTCTAGGTAAACGTATCTACCTAAGCGACCTTTGGTCTAAACTCTAAGGCAAAGGTGAAGAGACACCGAAGCAAGAATTCCAACGTCATGCCACTGCTCCCACCTTCCACAGACTCTAAGCAGCATCCATGTAATACAGATCACTTACCTAGGTACCTTATGTACGAAGGAACAGAGCGAGAGATCGAGAACTGGTATCCGTGTAACACGTGGTTTATTGAGTTGCCTTGGGCTGAGATGAAAACAGAATCAATTCATATACACGAGATAAAATAATAGACTGATAGAAATGGTGTACAAGAGAACAAGATCAAGGTCGCTCAAGGTAAAATCACCAAGGTATAGCGGGGCAAAGATTTGTCGTGTTGTAGTGTGGTTGGCATCATCTTCATTAACGAAACATCAGTCCTTTTATACCATCCGTGAACAAGTTGCCATGCGGCACGGCGAGTCATTTCTCCTCAGCGAGAACCAATTCAGAGGTCTTGTCCAGTCATTTTGTTCGTTTAGCTTTGACCAAACAGAGATAAGGTTAGCTGATTAATGCCCAAGGTATGAGAGAAGTCGCCTTATCGTTGTGCCTCCAAAAAGGACGTTCGGTCACTGGAGCTTTTCATCGATGACGTTAGCTTGGTTTCGAATCCTCTTGTGGCGCGACCAATTGGGTCGGCCACACTACCGTTCAAATGGGAGTGCATTGAGTGAGTTTGGGTGCCGTCATTGGTCCGCCAGTGAAGCCGAATGTAGTGGATGGACAGCAGCACTTGCCGGCCATAGCTGAATGCAACAGAATCACTACCGTCCAAATGGGAGTGCATTGAGTGAGTTTGGGTGTCGTCATTGGTCCATCAGTGAAGCCGAGCCTAGTGATTGGAGCCTAGAGCTTATTGGGTGCTCAGCGGATACGACAAAAGATTACGATGATCAAGTTCAATGACCCAGCCCGGACCGAGGAAACACTGAACAAACTTCGGTTTCACTGGCAGACCAATGACGGCACTCAAATTCACTCAATGTACTCCCATTTGGACGGCAGTGATTCTGCTGCAGTCAGTTTGGCCGCCTTTTTCTACTGTTCATCAAGTACCTTCGGTTCCACTGGTGGACCAATTACAGTACCGAAATTCACTCAATGTACTGCCATTTGGACGGTAGTGATTCTGCTGCAGTCAGCTTTGGCCGCCAAGTGCTACTGTTCATCAACTACCTTCGGTTTCTCTGGCGAACCAATGACGGCTCTTAAATTCACTCAATGCACACACATTTGGACGGCAGTGATTCTGCTGCAGTCAGCTTAGAGCGCCAAGTAGTAATGTCCTTCCACTATCTTGGTCTCCACTGGCGGACCAATTACGGCACCGAAATTCACTCAATGCACTCCCATTTGGACGGCAGTGATTCTGCTGCAGTCAGCTTTGGCAGCCAAGTGCTACTGTTCATCAACTACCTTCGGTTTTACTGGCGGACCAATGACGGCTCTCAAATTCACTCAATGCACTCCCATTTGGACGGCAGTGATTCTGCTGCAGTCAGCTTGGGGCGCCAAGTAGTCATGTCCTTCCACTATCTTCATCTCCTTTGGCGGACCAATTACGGCACCGTAATTCACTGAATGTACTCCCATTTGGACGGCAGTGATTCTGCTGCAGTCAGTTTTGGCCGCCTTTTTCTACTGTTCATCAACTACCTTCGGTTCCACTAGCGGACCAATGACGGCACTCAGATTTACTCAATGCATTCTCATTTGGACGGCAGTGATTCTGCTGCAGTCAGCTTGGGGCGCCAAGTTCTACTGTTCATCCACTACCTTCGGCTCCACTGGCGAACCAATGAGGGCACTCAAATTCAATCAATGCATTCCCATTTGGACGGTTGTGATTCTGCTGCAGTCAGCTTTGGCCGCCTTTTTCTACTGTTCATCCACTACCTTCGGTTCTACTGGCCGACCAATGACGGCACTCAAATTCACTCAATGCACTCCCATTTGGACGGTAGTGATTCTGCGCATTCAGCTTTGCCCGCCAAGTAATACTGTTCATCCACTTCCTTCTGCTTCACTGGCGGACCAATGACGGCATTCAAACTCACTCAATGCACTCCCATTTGGACGGCAGTGATTCTGCTGCAGTTAGTTTGGGGCGCCAAGTGTTACTGTTCATTAACTACCTTCGGTTCCACTGGTGGACCAATGACGGCACTCAAATTCACTCAATGCACTCCCATTTGGACGGCAGTAATTCTGCTGCAGTCAGCTTGGGGCGCCAAGTGTTACTGTTCATCAACTGCCTTCGGTTTCACTGGCAGACCAATGACGGCACTCAAATTCACTCAATGCACTCCCATTTGGACGGTAGTGATTCTGCTGCAGTCAGCTTGGGGCGCCAAGTAGTCATGTCCATCCACTTTCTTCATCTCCACTGGCGGACCAATTACGGCACCGAAATTCACTCAATGCACTCCCATTTGGGAGGCAGTGATTCTGCTGCAGTCAGCATGGGGCGCCAAGTGTTACTGTTCATCAACTGCCTTCGGTTTCACTGGCGGACCAATGACGGCACCAAAATTCACTCAATGTACTCCCATTTGGACGGCAGTGATTCTGCTGCAGTCAGTTTTGGCCGCTTTTTTCTACTGTTCATCAACTGCCTTCGGTTCCACTGGTGGACCAATTACGGTACCGAAATTCACTCAATGCACTCCCATTTGGACGGCAGTGATTCTGCTGCAGTCAGCTTAGGCCGCCAAGTGCTACAGTTCATCAACTACCTTCGGTTCCACTGGCGGACCAATTACGGCACCAAAATTCACTAAATGTACTCCCATTTGGACGGCAGTGATTCTGCTGCAGTCAGTTTTGGCCGCTTTTTTCTACTGTTCATCAAGTACCTTCGGTTTCACTGGTGGACCAATGACGGCACTCAAATTCACTCAATGCACTCAAATTTGGACGGCAGTGATTCTGCTGCAGTCAGCTTGGGGCGCCAAGTGCTACTGTTCATCAACTACCTTCGGTTTCACTGGCGGACCAATGACGGCACTCAAATTCACTCAATGCACTCCCATTTGGACGGTAGTGATTCTGCTGCAGTCAGCTTGGGGCGCCAAGTAGTCATGTCCATCCACTTTCTTCATCTCCACTGGCGGACCAATTACGGCACTCAAATTCACTCAATGCACTCCCATTTGGACGGCAGTGATTCTGCTGCAGTTAGCTTGGGGCGCCAAGTGTTACTGTTCATCCACCACCTTCGGTTCCACTGGCGGACCAATGACGGCACTCAGATTCACTCAATGCATTCTCATTTGGACGGCAGTGATTCTGCTGCAGTCAGCTTGGGGCGCCAAGTGCTACTGTTCATCCACTACCTTCGGCTCCACTGGCGAACCAATGTGGGCACTCAAATTCACTCAATGCATTCCCATTTGGACGGTAGTGATTCTTCTGCAGTCAGCTTTGGCCGCCTTTTTCTACTGTTCATCCACTACCTTCGGTTCTACTGGCCGACCAATGACGGCACTCAAATTCACTCAATGCACTCCCATTTGGACGGTAGTGATTTTGCGCATTCAGCTTTGCCCGCCAAGTAATACTGTTCATCCACTTCCTTCTGCTTCACTGGCGGACCAATTACGGCACTCAAATTCACTCAATGCACTCCCATTTGGACGGCAGTGATTCTGCTGCAGTCAGCTTTGGCCGCCAAGTGCTACTGTTCATCAACTACCTTCGGTTTCACTGGCGGACCAATGACGGCACTCAAATTCACTCAATGCACTCCCATTTGGACGGTAGTGATTCTGCGCATTCAGCTTTGCCCGCCAAGTAATACTGTTCATCCACTTCCTTCTGCTTCACTGGCGGACCAATTACGGCACTCAAATTCACTCAATGCACTCCCATTTGGACGGCAGTGATTCTGCTGCAGTCAGCTTTGGCCGCCAAGTGCTACTGTTCATCAACTACCTTCGGTTTCACTGGCGGACCAATGACGGCACTCAAATTCACTCAATGCACTTTCATTTGGACGGTAGTGATTCTGCTGCAGTCAACTTGGGGCGCCAAGTGTTACTGTTCATCAACTGCCTTCGGTTTCACTGGCAGACCAATGACGGCACTCAAATTCACTCAATGCACTCCCATTTGGACGGTAGTGATTCTGCTGCAGTCAGCTTGAGGCGCCAAGTAGTCATGTCCATCCACTTTCTTCATCTCCACTGGCGGACCAATTACGGCACCGTAATTCACTGAATGTACTCCCATTTGGACGGCAGTGATTCTGCTGCAGTCAGTTTTGGCCGCCTTTTTCTACTGTTCATCAACTACCTTCGGTTCCACTAGCGGACCAATGACGGCACTCAGATTTACTCAATGCATTCTCATTTGGACGGCAGTGATTCTGCTGCAGTCAGCTTGGGGCGCCAAGTTCTACTGTTCATCCACTACCTTCGGCTCCACTGGCGAACCAATGAGGGCACTCAAATTCAATCAATGCATTCCCATTTGGACGGTTGTGATTCTGCTGCAGTCAGCTTTGGCCGCCTTTTTCTACTGTTCATCCACTACCTTCGGTTTTTCTGGCCGACCAATGACGGCACTCAAATTCACTCAATGCACTCCCATTTGGACGGTAGTGATTCTGCGCATTCAGCTTTGCCCGCCAAGTAATACTGTTCATCCACTTCCTTCTGCTTCACTGGCGGACCAATGACGGCATTCAAACTCACTCAATGCACTCCCATTTGGACGGCAGTGATTCTGCTGCAGTTAGTTTGGGGCACCAAGTGTTACTGTTCATTAACTACCTTCGGTTCCACTGGCGGACCAATGACGGCACTCAGATTCACTCAATGAACTTTCATTTGGACGGCAGTGATTCTGCTGCAGTTAGCTTGGGGCGCCAAGTGTTACTGTTCATCCACCACCTTCGGTTCCACTAGCGGACCAATGACGGCACTCAGATTCACTCAATGCACTCCCATTTGGACGGCAGTGATTCTGCTGCAGTTAGCTTGGGGCGCCTTTTTCTACTGTTCATCCACCACCTTCGGTTCCACTGGCGGACCAATGACGGCACTCAGATTCACTCAATGCACTCCCTTTTGGGCTGCAGTTATTCTCCTGCAGTCAGCTTGGGGCGCCAAGTGTTACTGTTCATCAACTATCTTCGTCTCCACTGGCGGACCAATTACGGCACTCAAATTCACTCAATGCACTCCCTTTTGGACGGCAGTTATTCTCCTGCAGTCAGCTTGGGGCGCCAAGTGTTACTGTTCATCAACTATCTTCGTCTCCACTGGCGGACCAATTACGGCACTCAAATTCACTCAATGCACACCCATTTGGACGGCAGTGATTCTGCTGCAGTTAGCTTGGGGCGCCAAGTGTTACTGTTCATCCACCACCTTCGGTTTAACTGGCGGACCAATGACGGCACTCAAATTCACTCAATGCATTCTTATTTGGACGGCAGTTATTCTGCTGCAGTCAGCTTGGGGCGCCAAGTGCTACTGTTCATCAACTACCTTCGGTTTCACTGGCGGACCAATGACGGCACTCAAATTCACTCAATGCACTCCCATTTGGACGGCAGTGATTCTGCTGCAGTCAGCTTGGGGCGCCAAGTAGTCATGTCCATCCACTTTCTTCATCTCCACTGGCGGACCAATTACGGCACCGAAATTCACTCAATGCACTCCCATTTGGGAGGCAGTGATTCTGCTGCAGTCAGCTTGGGGCGCCAAGTAGTCATGTCCTTCCACTATCTTCGTCTCCACTGGCGGACCAATTACGGCACTCAAATTCACTCAATGCACTCCCATTTGGACGGCAGTGATTCTGCTGCAGTTAGCTTGGGGCGCCAACGAACCTAAGTGGGGACAGAAAAAGGACAAAGTTAGTGCGAGTCAAACGGCACAACGCTGTGGACATACAATATAACAGTATGCCATCAGTTAGTCCAACTGAACCAAATAGCAAGACTAAGATGATGGCTTATATACAGTAGTGATGATCGTTGACCAATGCTTGGTGACAGTCATCGACAAGTGCTTTACTTCGATGTTGTGGCAGTGACTAATTGCTAGTTCAACTCATCGGTCGAACCAGTCATATCGAGCAATTTCAACACTCTTTCGCGGCCGATAGATGAACGGGCCAGAGATTTGGTGAGGACATCAGCGAGCATCTCACCCTTGGGTAGATACTTGAGTTCGGCTTCTGTGACAAGTAGGAATCGGGCAATAGCTGACCAGTTGATTTCCAAATGCTTCGTTGCATTAGTCGGGCCATGCTTCATCATACGAACTGAGGCTTTATTGTCACTATAAGCGAACGACTTAGACTTGATGTCGAGATCAAACATTAGTTGAGTTATCCATGATAGCTCCTTCAAACCATCGCACAGCGCATAGGATTCGCTTTCGGCTGTTGATGTAGGACTTTGTGTCTGTCGCCTTGAGAACCATATTATCGGAGATCCATACCATTGGAGTAACGCACCAGTAATCGAAGTAACTCCAAACGAGGCGTCGGTGTAGAGTTCTACCTTATTCTCCTTCGAATTCTTTCCAAAGATGAGGCGATAATGCTTTGTAGTATTGAGGTAACGTTCTACATTCTTGCATGCAGTAAAGAGAGCTTGAGTAGGCTCGTGCACATGACATGATAGAAACTGGACGGTGGCAGTAATGTCCGGTCGACTCTTATAAGCTAGATATTGCAGGCAACCAACTATACCACGTACAGGTAAGTTGTAATCGATAGGTTGGTGGGCATCATTTAATTTGAAGTCATTCAACGGAATGCTTTGCGGCTTACAATCCACCAAATTGTATCTTTCGGTTACGCCATCGATATAGTTCGATTGGTGAACTTCAAAGTTGTTGTTACGGCGCTCGACCTGCCATCTGAGAAATTTGGTCACTGAACCGAGATTCTTGATGTCGAGTTTGCTCTTCAATTGTTCAAACAATTCCTTTGCACATTTTTCACTTGGGCAAATGACTAAGATATCGTCCACATATATCAGGACATAAATCTTCTTTTTCGTATTGTAGAATAAGCCGTAATCCGCGTCAGATTGGGTTAGGTCACAATCTTTGAGCACATCCTTCAAGTGTAGGTACCAATTTTGTGAACCTTGATTTAGACCATAGAGGGAGCGCTTTAAGTGCCAAACATAACCCTCTTCTTCCAATTCGGGCGGTGGTCTCACGTAGATTTCATGATCTACTTCACTGTGAAGAAACGCTGTTGAGACATCGAAGTGTCCCACGTGATAGTTCTGACAGTAGAGGTACCAATACGGGGACTCGACGATCAACCTAATATTTGTAGGATCATTAGAACACATCTTATGGATTATCTTAAGCATGTTTAAATGATTCGATGGTTTCGAACCCGCTAGGAAATAGGGGTCAAAGTATACAGGTCACGTGACTTTCATGTATGTACTATCTTCTATCTACGCATGCGCGCAAACTATCGAATAATAGATCTGAATAGACTACTAATGTCATTTTGACTTTGATAGACTTATTCACATAAATTTATTTAAACATTTAAATTACAAAATTATTACATTTGGAAAAGTGAAGAATGGCATTGTTATAATCGAAAAAATGGTTGAAACAAAAAGATTCTTTGCACCATGTGCAACGAATGTAAGACGTTTTGTTGCACAAATCAGTGCAGCATTTTGACAGATAGTTTGAGTCATCGAAAGCAAACTTGACAGGATTGACAATGTCATACTTGGGGTCGTAGCTTTCAACATTGTACCCACAAGAGTGCCACGCCTTTCGAAGCCACTGTTGAAATCGCGGTGAGGAAAATTGGTGATATGCAATCGATTGCAGTTTTGTTATTGTCAATCTATCGTGCAACTTTGCACCAAATTCAGCATCTTGCAGGGCATAATCAGACAAGATCTTGAAGTATTGCTTATATATTTTAAAGAACAATCGGTCAAGCGGTTGCCTTTCACCTGTTGTTTTGGGCGGAATGTTGTGAGTGACCACAGTTTTGCCTTCTGGTGCAGATTTGCTGATAGGTTCATGGTTCTTGAAAGCTGGCCAACTGTCAACTACTAACAAATTCGTCTGCCCGCAAACATCCACCAGCAATGTTTAAGGAACAGTTGTAAATGTTCTTTTCCCATTTTTCCAGACGAAGATGCACAAACATAGACATTGTCCAGTGCCTTCACTAGTTTATTCACAGATTTGACCAACTGTTTTCCGAATTTCCCGTCTTTTTCTTGTAAACAAATAAATAAAATAGGAGTAAGCGTCCCGTCAAGGGTGATTATCGGTTGAACAGTATACGAGTGTGTAGTGGCATGTTGATTTGATACTTTGGCAATCACGCGTTTCTGACCAATGTGAGTCAATGTGCTTCGGTTGTGAATTTCTCGTTCAAATCCAGACTGGTCTGTATTGAAGACACATTGGGGTGAAAAGTCGGGAATTATGTTGTTCACTTGGGTCACAAAAAATTGTCCTTTTTCAGCAATACTTTCTTCGCTCACTAATTCACGATGTGTCCTGAAGTGAGTGACACGACGCTGCCTAATGCAATGACGATTCTTGAAGCCACAAAGCCATTTTTTACTAGCTTTGAAGCCAGTCAATTCGAGTTGACCTGCAAATTCAAATCCCCAGCGACGCAAATCGATATCCCGAATGATTGCACCCTCGGTCAACATCAGATTAAATCGTTCATAAACCAAATTGTCCAATTTTTTATACTTGTTTAATTTGCCCAAACCATTTGAGTTTTCACTTTTCATTCGATAATATTGAGACTTGCTTATTTTTAGACTTTTCCACTTTTGATTTGGATTCTTTTCAAGCGATTTATAAATACTCTCTTTGCGGGCTTTGGTCATTGGCTTTATTTGAATGTTCTCTTGTGAGGGAGTGTACACTGATCCAGAAGATTGACCATCAATTTGCATATGACCAGCACCAGCACCAGCACCAGCACCAGCACCGACATCATCATCATCATCACTATCGTAGTAGTCGAGTTCATCATTAGGGTCAGCTTCAGGCTCTGCTTCGTCAACATCCAACCCAATTGCTTCGAAACTGGTATCTGGATCATCTAATAGAAGAATAATAGTGTCTACTAGAGCAAACTCGTCTAGAGTCAACGGAGTATTATCATTAATGTCATAAAGCGAGGTTAACTTTTCGATTAGTAATCGAGAAACGCGATTTTGGTTGATTGTCATTTTGTGTCGATGCTGAAATCAATCACAAGTCTAGAACAACAGTAAATATTAAAATAATGTTACATAAACAAATGACTTACGTAATTTTGCTAAATATATCAACCAAAGTAAATCAGTGTTGTTAGGTCACAAAGAGAATGTGTCGTGATTTTTGAGTTAATGAAAGCAAACAATCGCAATCATAAAAAAAATGTAAACAAAAGAATGTCAGTTTGAAAGGCACATTACACACACTAGTTGAGTGATGCACAAACACACTCGATTGGCGCGATAATTCAATGTAATTCAACACTCGACCATCGAGTCTCGATGCATTCGATGGCGAGAAGGTCTATCAGCAGACAATGTAATAGTATTTTGCGCATGCGCAGTTTGTGTTTGGCTCAACGATTCCGTGAATTTTGACCGCATTTTTCCGCAATTTGGGCAACCATCGAATCAAATGAACATTGCCAAAATAAACTTATACCCATACCCTAGTAACCCTGAAAAAATTAGGGGTATCTACGAGTCCCCGTATTGGTACCTCTACTGTGAGATGCAGCGAGAGTCAGCAATAGGCAAAAAGTGGCTTTCCGACCAACACTAGCATAAGTTTCCGAAAAATCTAGGTCCGGAATTTGATCGTAGCCCTTCACAACTAGTCTTGCCTTGTGCCTGACGATACGGTTCGCTTGATCTCGTTTAATGTCGTAAACCCAACGAGTTCCAAGAATATTCTTTTCAACATCCTTCTCCGGAATACGTTTGTATACTTCGTGTTGTTTGAGTGATTCTGCTTCAGCTTGCATCGCTTTAGACCACGATTCTTTGTCATCTCCACTCAGAGCTTCGGAAGATGTAGCTGGAATTCCGATTTTGCGAATAGCTCTAATCTTTTGTACTTCATCAATCAGACGAGCAGGCTTGACTCCACGCGTAGAACGGGCTGGATAACGTTTAGGCGTTTCCGGTTGAGTCGTCACTAGTTGAGTTGAATCACTTTGATCCGTGATCAGCTGTTCTTGACTAGATTGATCGTCTACTTGATTATTCGCAATTTCCAATTCCGGCTCCTCCGCAACTGAAGATGTTTCTGAAGTTTCACTAATACAACGGCCAGTTTGTTGGAATGGTAGATCAACGTTCGCAGTACCAGTAGTGATGGCTCTTGTATCATCGTCAAACAAATCATTGAAAGAAAAGTCATGAATATATTTACCATCCTTGTACGGGAACTGATCTTCCAGAAAATGCATGTTCCTGTGTACGTCAATTTGATTTTCCACGAAGTCGTAAGCAATATAGCGTTGTTGATCTTCGGTTACTCCCAGGAACATTCCTTCGTTACGTTTCGATTCGAACGAGGAAACTTTCTGCCGATTGTGCTTGCCGACGAACGCCTTGCAGATAAACACTTTATTCTTACTGAGGCTAGGTTTCTTGCCAGTAAACACTTGGTACGGAATTTTGTTGGTAACTGTTGAGACAAGATGATTACCAGTGTAATTAGCGTACCTAATGGCAAAAGACCAGTAAGGTTTCGGAACATTAGCTGCGTTCATCATAGCAGTAGCAGAGTCTTTTAATGTACGGTTCTTGCGTTCAGCCAAACCATTCGTTTGTTTACAATAGGGCGATGAGAAGGTGTGTTCAATTCCGTTTGCCGCAAAATAGTCCTTGAGCAATTTATTAACATACTCTCCTCCATTATCCGACTTCATTGTGTTGCTTCAGAGTGCTGAAATTCATTGACACGATTAAAGCTGGACATTGACGCACCATGACGAATAATAATATTTCGTAACTTGGCCAAATCAGCTTTAGTCCCAGTCATATCCTCAGCATGACATACCACTGGAGCAAACTTCTCAGTCATGATGGCAGAGACAAATATATTGAACTTCTCTTCATCAGAGACTGTGGTTTTGAGGCAAAGTAGACTAACCTCTTCTTCAAGTTTGTTCAGTGTTTCCTCGGTCCGGGCTGGGTCATTGAACTTGATCATCGTAATCTTTTGTCGTATCCGCTGAGCACCCAATAAGCTCTAGGCTCCAATCACTAGGCTCGGCTTCACTGATGGACCAATGACGACACCCAAACTCACTCAATGCACTCCCATTTGGACGGTAGTGATTCTGTTGCATTCAGCTATGGCCGGCAAGTGCAGCTGTCCATTCACTAGGATCGGCTTCACTGGCGGACTAATGACGGCACCCAAACTCAATCAATGCACTCCCATTTGGAAGGTAGTGATTCTGTTGCATTCAGCTATGGCCGGCAAGTGCTGCTGTCCATTCACTAGGCTCGGCTTCACTGGCGGACCAATGACAGCACCCAAACTCAATCAATGCACTCCCATTTGGAAGGTAGTGATTCTGCAGCACTCAGCTATGGCCGGCAAGTGCTGCTGTCCATTCACTAGGCTCGGCTTCACTGGCGGACCAATGACGGCACCCAAACTCAATCAATGCACTCCCATTTGAACGGTAGTGATTCTGCTGCAGTCTGCTACGGCCGGCAAGTGCTGCTGTCCATCCACTACCTTCGGCTTCACTGGCGGACCAATGACGGCACCCAAACTCACTCAATGCACTCCCATTTGAACGGTAGTGATTCTGCTGCAGTCTGCTATGGCCGGCAAGTGCTGCTGTCCATCCACTACATTCGGCTTCACTGGCGGACCAATGACGGCACCCAAACTCACTCAATGCACTCCCATTTGAACGGTAGTGATTCTGCTGCAGTCTGCTATGGCCGGCAAGTGCTGCTGTCCATCCACTACCTTTGGCTTCACTGGCGGACCAATGACGGCACCCAAACTCACTCAATGCACTCCCATTTGAACGGTAGTGATTCTGCTGCAGTCTGCTATGGCCGGCAAGTGCTGCTGTCCATCCACTACATTCGGCTTCACTGGCGGACCAATGACGGCACCCAAACTCACTCAATGCACTCCCATTTGAACGGTAGTGATTCTGCTGCAGTCTGCTATGGCCGGCAAGTGCTGCTGTCCATCCACTACATTCGGCTTCACTGGCGGACCAATGACGGCACCCAAACTCAATCAATGCACTCCCATTTGGACGGTAGTGATTCTGCTGCACTCAGCTATGGCCGGCAGGTGCTGCTGTCCATTCACTTGGCTCGGCTTCACTGGCGGACCAATGACGGCACCCAAACTCACTCAATGCACTCCCATTTGAACGGTAGTGATTCTGCTGCAGTCTGCTATGGCCGGCAAGTGCTGCTGTCCATCCACTACATTCGGCTTCACTGGCGGACCAATGACGGCACCCAAACTCACTCAATGCACTCCCATTTGAACGGTAGTGATTCTGCTGCAGTCTGCTATGGCCGGCAAGTGCTGCTGTCCATCCACTACCTTCGGCTTCACTGGCGGACCAATGACGGCACCCAAACTCACTCAATGCACTCCCATTTGAACGGTAGTGATTCTGCTGCAGTCTGCTATGGCCGGCAAGTGCTGCTGTCTATCCACTACATTCGGCTTCACTGGTGGACCAATGACGGCACCCAAACTCACTCAATGCACTCCCATTTCAACGGTAGTGATTCTGCTGCAGTCTGCTATGGCCGGCAAGTGCTACTGTCCATCCACTACCTTCGGCTTTACTGGTGGACCAATGACGGCACCCAAACTCACTCAATTCACTCCCATTTGGACGGTAGTGATTCTGCTGCAGTCAGCATAATCTGCATTGACATTGTAACGAGCATGTTTAGGGCGGCCGACTTTGGCCGATTGGGTGAAATAGTGCGCGGCGGCAGAGTCAGACTCGGAGAGAGCGAATCTGTCTGTTCTATTTGGCTTTGCTTCCCACTGTGTGTTTGCCTTCAACTTACTTTGCCTCACCATCCTGCCCGCCAACCACATACGGCACGACTCGGCCGACCCATGCAAAGCGCAATCATTCAATAGATTCGATTCAATTTGGTTTTTTTTGCTCCGCATCAGCCAGCAGAGAGTGCAGCACCGTCCTCTCCGGCAACCAGCCGCGGCAAGACTCGGTCGACTAAAGCAAAGCGCAATCATTCAATAGATTCGATCCCAACTGGTTCTTAACCTAGCCAGATCCTAACAAGTGCAGCAAGTTCCCTCACTCGACGCCAACGGGATCAGTGTTGGTCTCGTCGAATCCCGCACTCAAACCCGTTCGCCCATGCCACTCTACTGCTCACGGCACCACAGCCAGAACCTAACAAGTGCAGCAATTGTTCTCACTTGACGCCAACGGGATCAGGGTTGCTCGTGCTGCATCCAGCAATGGAACCATTAAGCCCATGCCACTCTACTGCTCACGTCTTCACAGCCAGAACCTAACAAGTGCAGCAAGTGCTCTCACTCGAGGCGCTGCCAGCAAAGGAACCATTCGGCATTGTCCATCCACTGGAAGCGCTGGACCAAGAGCTGCAGTTAGAGCTTAACAAGCTGCTGTGAACCTAGTTGCACCACACGTCACAGACACATGTGAACATGCATGTCGGTAATCAGTGCCAAACGGTGTCGCCGACATTGCCATTGCTCGGGAGAGTACTAATATTCGTACACCTCCATTCTGTGCCAAACGGCTCATTTGTGGAACACCGTGGTTCGGTACAAGGTGGTCACCTGTCTCACCAACAAATGGTATAATGCCGCACACCCCACCATGCAAATCACAACACCAAACACAATGTGATAGACATACAGACACACTCGTACAGACAGACAGGGAGGTCATATGTCAGAGGTCAAGTCAGGTCAACCCAACACACCCACAGGACTGTCCACTGGACCTGAACCGTTTTGCCGTGCATAGATTGGCCAAAACACACCAACCACACAAGCACAAACACATCACTCTACCCATTGAGATTATGAATTATGAATTATGAATATTTCGGTTATATTATGTTATGTTGTGCACTCACGGGTTGTCCACTATTGTTTACAATAATAAAAACCCCTTCTATTGTTGATTTATTTCAATATTTAGATTAAATTTAGGATTTAATGTGCAAATAGACAAGGTGATTGTGTGGATATAGCCTGCTTGAAATTTGAATCCAAACTCCGCTCACTGACAGCAGCAGCCAGTCGCCAGTCGTACACTTGGCCTTTTGCCTGTTTCTGTTCGGTTTTTTCGGTGTTTTCGGTGTCTTCGACCTTATTCGTCACACTGTGACCCTTGTCCACTCACCATCAACCCATTCACTCAGTACGACAGGCCTGGACGGTGATCGTGTACTGTTTGTGTGTTTGCTTGTCACTTGTACTCGCACTCACCGTGCTCGGTGTGCTCGGTGGTGAACACCACTCACAACTCTGCACTCACAGCACAGTTTCTCTCGCTCCGAGTGTCGTTTTGCTCGTGTTGATCTGCTGATTCGTGTCGACTGGTGTTCTCGTGTCTGTGACTATTTTCTCGTGTCAACTAGTTCCGTTTGCACTCACACACTCACCACCCATTACTGAGCTATGCCGAGCATTCCTAATGCCTTTTGTGCTGCAGGCCCCCAAGTGGCTTCTTGGTGGAGCACCATTCGTGGGGCTAACTACAACCTTGGCTGCATTCGCCGTCGTGGTCCACCACCCTCCAAGCCCAATGATGGTGTTGTCAACAGGTTGAGGATGTAGCCAACCAAGAAACCGAGTCCTTGCCATCATCATTGCCACCGCTTGTGTCTATGCCTGCGCCAGTGCTGGCGAAAGAACCTCCGTGTTATCGTTTCGTTTTGGAGGAGAATGCAGAAGCGATCAGCTCTCGTCTGGCTATTGACTCTTTCGGTGAAAAGGTGGGAGAAGGCTCATTCGGTCATGTGTTTGTGGGCTATGGGAAGCTCTCCGATGGGGACACCACCGCCACTCGATATGCACTCAAAGTGCAGTCTCGCAAGTACATGACTGGTGACGCCAAGAAAGCGTTGTACTTCCATGCTCAGCGCGAGGTCAACATCCTGCAAACTCTGAATCATCCCAACGTGGTGCATATGTTCAGTTATACGTTCATGGACCGGACTGACGTCGACAAAGCCACAAGTGCGCAACACTTGGTCATAAAGACCACGCTTGCCGATGACTCTCTTTCTGGTTTGCTGAAGAAAGTCAACAAATTGTCAACTAGTGCTTGTGTCTTTCTTGCCAAAGAGTTCTGCGATGGGCTTGAGTACTTGCACTCCAAGTTCATTTGTCATCACGATTTCAAGAGTGGAAATCTAGTGGTCAACTATAGCCAGGAGAATGCCGGCGATGAGGCGCAACTGTTGAGCGTCAAGATCATCGATTTTGGCCATGCCAAGCGCTACGGCTCGGCGGATCAAGTGATCGAACGCCACTTGACTGCAAGAACGTCATTTTTCAAGGCCCTGGAGAAGGCCATTGGCATTCCGTACGACCCGTACAAGTCGGATGGCTTCTCGCTGGCCGTGACCGTCTATCAGGCATTGATGGGTAGAAAGGAACTGAAGCAGGCCAAGAAGATGAACACT
>JAKIJQ010000107.1:240000-255000 GCA_023373905.1 Rhizoglyphus robini | reverse complement strand
GGGTATTTCTCTGCCAGATCGTCATAACAGCTCCTGTAGATGTAGTCCTTCTCGGCTTGAACTATACCTCCGACATCTTCCTTTGTCTCCCATCGTACAGTCGGGTCGATGATGTAGACCTTATCGGAGTCTTCTTGGAACGCTAAGATATCGACAAATCGGTTCGCACCGTAACCATCCGAGCAGTAGGGTTCAACTACGCAGGTGTATTTATTCTCGCGGAGTAGACCAGCAAGCGTCTCTTTCAGCTGATGGTGACGTTTGTTTCTTCGTTCGTCGTTAAAGCCACAGGCACCGAGGACATGGCCAGGGGTTTCTTTCTCTCTGCGGCATCTGCGGCAGAGGATCGATGTCTGGACTGTATCTTGAACGACTCCAGGAACGCCCAACAGATTTGCGTAGCCGGTGCTCAACTTGATGGCTGCCACCCATTCTGAGCCGGACAACGTGTTCTTGTCGTAGACGAAGCTGTTGCCTTTGGGGTACTCCTTGAGAGAGAGAGAGAGAGAGAGAGAGAGAGAGAGAGAGAGAGAGGGAAGGGAGAGAAAGAAATAGAGAGAGAGAGAGAGAGGGAGAAAGAGAGAGTGAGAGAGAGAGAGAGAAATAGAGAGAGAGAGAGAGAGAGAGAGAGAGAGGGAGGGGGAGAGAGAAATAGAGAGAGAGAGAGAGAGAGAGAGAGAACACAAGCAGTGATGCGCTGTAGGGGGCTCTAGGGGGCTCGATAGAGCCCCCTGAACGAAATTTTTAAAAAATGCGAGCCCCATAGAATGTGGGATAAGATCCGACTGCCCATTCTGGTAAATTCTTTACTCCACCAATATAAAAAACTTTGCATCCAAAAATTTGGTGATAAGATCCAATTGTTCATTTAGTGAGAATTTCATAGACTTCCAATGGTTCTATCTAGTCAATTTAAAGGAATATTCCTATCCTGCGAGCCCCCTAAGCAAAGAAAAAATTTAGCGAGCCCCCTAGTAATTCTTTGCGGCGAGCCCCTTGGCTCAAAATTAGCAGCACATCCCTGAACACAAGATAGTAACCAATTGTAAGTAGAATTTGTCCAAGAAGGAACACGATGACAACACCAAAATTCTATTTGTCGAAATTCTGTACTGTTGATGTTGTCGGTGCAGGATGTCTGGCCAGAGGGGAAGGAGTGTTGTTGTAGTGCTGCTGCCAGTGATATGAGATTGGCCAAACAGACCACCATCACCACCACAATCATCATCTTCTTCTTCATTTGCCTGATCAGTTTGATACATTCTAATAGTGATAACTCAAAGTGATCGCTTGAGTCGAGTTGAGTTGCATTCGAGTTTGAGTTTGCTTACCATTTGGGCAACACACTCACACAAGCAAATTCAAAGTTGCTCCGCATCATCAGTTCTATTCATTACGCATGATGCACTACAACGCAGTGTACACGGCTACGAGATTCTTAGTTTCGTGTCTGGGATAGTTAACAACCCATCAGAGCTCGAGGAACAGGTTAAGGCCATGGAGATGTTGAGCGCCAGCGATGGCCCACCACCACCAAGAAGAATCAATGATCATCACAGTGAGAGTGGTTGCAACTTGCAATATGGCTAGTATGGTAGTAGTGTCGAATGAGTCAGAGAAGAAGTCAGAGTGGACCGAGTGAACACTGACGACTGGTGATGATGTCTCTGGCGGTGGTTGTTGTCAGGGTGATGGTGATGTGTCTGAGTTCTTCTGATGAGATCGATGTCATCGAGGGTGTGAGTGTGTACGTTTGCAGAAGTGCAATGTCAGTTCAATCAAATACAACGAAAGAGCAAATGACTGGACTTCTACTTACCAGTATAGAGAAGAAGGTGGTGGTTAGATATCGTCAATTTAGTGTAAGTGACTGACCACAACAACAAAATGCAGCAATCGAGTGCAAGTGCGATCATGGTGCGCAATGATCAATGCACACTAGTCACCACGACGACGATGATTATGATGATGACCAATGTGTTGGTGATGCCGTTCCGTGACGGCTGTTGGGCAAGCCATTCATGCTGCTTTCATCATAACCATTATGGTGGATCTGATTCTGGATCTGATCTTGAAATTTCCATTTGCAATTCCCGAATTGCCTTCGTCCACTGTCGTGTGCAGTTCTTGTTGCTGTGCTGTGTGTACAAATGGTTGCTTTTGTCGATAGCAGACTGCGGTTGGCTGTGTTTGGCTGGTGCTGCATGAGTCGGCCAAGTAGGCCCAGTGACAATTCCTATCTTGGATGTACAACTAGCGGTAAAATGCCAACGCTGGGCACAGTGACACAGTCCAGTACTGGTCGCGACCATATAACCAGACATTGCAGCAAACTCGAAAAGAGGTCCGAGGGGATGGCGTACTGGGGCGGTGGGCCATTCGAGAGTTAGTGGATCATCTCTCTGTACTTGATTGACTACTAACTGCCGGTCTAAATAGAAAGTGATTTGATTAGTAGAGAACAGTAACAATAGAAAAAAATACGAAATAGGAACCAAAGTAGGTAAGCATAAGTAGAATTTGACCACGATGAAGCCGCCGATGAGCCATGAGCAAGGTACAATTTGCTGTTGTTGGTGGCCGGCCAGTTACTCGATACAAGTTGAGGCGCCCCCTCCACGTGAGCACCAGCGGCCATACTGCTGAGAACCGCGCCATTAAGGCACTTACAGATCAGTACAAGGAATAGCCAAATGAACTGCTCGGTGATGGGTCGACTCGGTCACAGCCTCAAAACATCATTATTTGGCTCAGGTGACTATTTCCACACTTGTAGTACTAGTCACTTGCCACCGGGGTAGAAAAAACGCTTACCCGAGCACGTTGGCTGGCCAGTGGCAGTGTAGTTGTTGTTGGCAAAGTGACTTTTGTTATCGAATCTCACAACTATTGTGCTGTTTCTGGTATCATTCACAAAGACCGCTGTACTCCCACCGCAATCATCAAGCTTACGAAGATATCACAACGTGCAGGGCTCAACTCGATTGTGCCGCATTGTGCATCTGCTCACGTCTACTGTCGTCTCTGTGTGAGACATCAGACATACATAGGAGTCACCTTAGTTGGGGTAATTAGACGATCGATTGAGTCTCCTATCTCCATTTAACTTGTACTGGACAACCGTTTGTGCCAGTTCACTCCTCAGCCGAGTCTCACCGTCTTGCCAATCGCAAACGGCCAAACCATGAAACATCGAGCCCAGAAGTCTCGAGTGCTAAGTGTATACACTTTGTTGATGTTCGTTCGCCCTCTCTCTCTCTCTCTCTCTCGCCCTCCCTCTCTCGCCCTCTCTCTCTCTCTATCTCTCTCTCTCTCTCCCTCTCTCTCTCGCCCTCTCTCGCCCTCTCTCGCCATCTCTCGCCCTCTCTCGCCCTCTCTCGCCCTCTCTCTCGCCCTCTCTCTCGCCCTAACTCTCGCCCTCTCTCTCGCCCTCTCTCTCGCCCTCACTCTCGCCCTCTCTCTCTCTCTCTCTCTCTCTCTCTCTCTCTCTCTCACTTTCTCGCCCTCTCTCGCCCTCTTGTGGACTTTGGGTGAGATACAACTGTTCGTCAATAGCTTACTCAAATGCTTTGCTTAATGCACTTTTAGGCACCCAAGCCTAATGATACGGACATCAACAACCCGAACCCTGCTGCCGAAATCTCCAACCAAGATAGCGAATCTGAACGAGGATTGTCTTCAACTGATCATCAGTAGAGTTCCCATGTGCGACTTGTTTAAGTCCGTGAAACCAGCCTGTGAGCATTGGCAAGGACAACATGTTCGAGCCTTGGATGCGCGCCAGCATTTGATCCTGCATGAGGAGGGTCTAAATCCCGAGGATCCGAGACTGGTTCCGCCTTATAAGTAGTATTTTCCACGACTTTTGAGCGAAAAAGAGATCCAAAGAGATGGTCTACCTTGGGGCAAAATCGATAAAGAAATTCTGAAAAAGAATTTTTGATTCATTAGCCATTTTACTGTTTTCAAAGAAAATGTAAATCGCGCATACTTTTCAAAGTTCTTTGAGGTTCTCGAGTACTTTAAGCCTCGATTGACCTCATTGAGAGTGTACTGGACTGATTGGTATGAGAATGATGTTAACTTTGTCCTTTTCACCATGAGCTCACTGTTTGAAACAATCTCAAAGCTGGACTCCCTAACTCGTCTCGAACTGGTACTCGAACTGCCATTGAATGGAAACTTTAAAGCCATGAAAGCAATAACAATTCCGTCCACTGTCACCTTCCTTCGTCTGGAGATCGATGCTGACCCTAAGGACGAGTGGCTGGGTAATCATTCAGTATTGGCGACGCGGATCGCACACATTTGTAAGTGTAAGTGTAAGTCTAAGGCAGCCATATTGGAGTGAAAGCTAGAATGTAAAAAAAGTTATGGCGACGCGGATTAGAATTCGATTTAATAATTTTATTTGACTGTTTCTACACTTGCGGCGCTTTCAAAAATTTTATTTTGACTTTGTTTATCTGTGTAATGGAGATTTTCGAATTCTTTTATTTTTTATTAACAAATGGCGGAATAAATTGGAATTCGATTCAATAATTTTATTTGACTGTTTCTACACTTGCGGCGCTTCTAAAAAATTTATTTTGACTTTGTTTATCTGTGTAATGGAGATTTTCGAATTCTTTTATTTTTATAAACAAATGGCGGAATAAATTGGAATGCGATTCAATAATTTTATTTGACTGTTTCTACACTTGCGGCGCTTCCAAAAAATTTATTTTGTTTTTGTTTATCTGTGTGTAATGGAGATTTTCGAATTTTTTTATTTTTTATTAACAAATGGCGAAATAAATTGGAATTCGATTTAATAATTTTGCCTCAATGTGGATCAATCTAAACAATTCGTCATGTATGGGCGCTGCGCGAGCAACCACCGCTGACGCGGTGTTGTTCACAAATTTGGCAAATTTCGATCAGCCCTCGTGACCTCGGGCGATCGAAATCTGCCAAATTTGTGCTCTCTTCTGAATTTGTACGACTTTAACTAGCCCAGCGCTAGCTATCTAGTCAAATCCAGTTGCAGCAAACAACATAGAGTGAGCGAGGATTGCACCACTACCTACCCACACCACCTTTTGTTTAAGAATATTAGTATCCCAAGGATCATGGAATCCCAGCTCTAATGATGTCGAAGAGTCAGGTGAGGCCATATTGTTCAATTTAAACAAAGCAACCCAAAAGTACAGTCCTGTCATGTTGTTTGATCATTCGAAAGCAATCGAATGGTCAGGTGGGGCCATATTGTCCAATTCAAATAAAGAAACCAAAAGTACAGTCCTGCCATGTTGTTTGATCATTCGAAAGCAATCGAATGGTCAGGTGGGGCCATATTGTCCAATTCAAATAAAGCAACTAAAAGTACAGTCCTGCCATGTTGTTTGATCATTCGAAAGCAATCAAATGGTCAGGTGGGGCCATATTGTCCAATTCAAATAAAGCAACTAAAAGTACAGTCCTGCCATGTTGTTTGATCATTCGAAAGCAATCAAATGGTCAGGTGGGGCCATATT
The DNA here is from genome assembly GCA_023373905.1 of Rhizoglyphus robini. NCBI lineage: Eukaryota > Metazoa > Arthropoda > Arachnida > Sarcoptiformes > Acaridae > Rhizoglyphus > Rhizoglyphus robini. The sequence continues at coordinate 249,484 of JAKIJQ010000107.1, read as the reverse complement.
GTCCAATGCAAATAAAGCAACTAAAAGTACAGTCCTGCCATGTTGTTTGATCATTCGAAAGCAATCGAATGGTCAGGTGGGGCCATATTGTCCAATTCAAATAAAGCAACCAAAAGTACAGTCCTGCCATGTTGTTTGATCATTCGAAAGCAATCGAATGGTCAGGTGGGGCCATATTGTCCAATTCAAATAAAGCAACCAAAAGTACAGTCCTGCCATGTTGTTTGATCATTCGAAAGCAATCAAATGGTCAGGTGGGGCCATATTGTCCAATTCAAATAAAGCAACCAAAAGTACAGTCCTGCCATGTTGTTTGATCATTCGAAAGCAATCAAATGGTCAGGTGGGACCATATTGTCCAATTCAAATAAAGCAACCAAAAGTACAGTCCTGCCATGTTGTTTGATCATTCGAAAGCAATCAAATGGTCAGGTGGGGCCATATTGTCCAATTCAAATAAAGCAACTAAAAGTACAGTCCTGCCATGTTGTTTGATCATTCGAAAGCAATCTAATGGTCAGGTGAGGCCATATTGTCAAATTCAAATAAAGTAACCCAAAGAACAGAGCCGCATTGTTGTTTTACCATTCGAAAACATTCGAAATTTTAATTTGGCTATTTTGTATTTCGTGAGAATGCAAGCTTTGGCTGGCCAACAAGTCTTCAGAATCTCGCACGAGGTACGAAGAGGCGCGAAGGGCAGCAACACAAGTGGTAGCTGAAGCGAAGGCCAAGTCCTGGGAGTTGTTCAGTGAGAGGATTGAGGCAGATTATCGCACAGCGAACAAAATATTCTGGCAAACCAACAAGCGATTGCGTAACCCTGGTGGTGGATCGATCCAAGTCATCAAAGATGTACAAGGTGAAATCCTCACGTGTGAACTTTTTTTCTTCAACGCGGTGCCAGATGGACAACGACCGGTTGGCAGGCCAAGGACGAGATGGTTTGACCAAAATGACGCCCTCTTAACACGTGTTGGCCTGAACCCGGACGAAGTAACACAAGTTGCCACGGACCGATCCTTGTGGAGGCAACAGATTTCTGGGCTAGAGCCGCGACCCGATTTACGGACATAGCGGTGTGAATGTTGATGATGTTGATGTGAGAATAGTAGGTAATGGCAATAAAACGCCATCTTTCCATTGAAATATATACGCCGAGGCCGCGTCGCCAATACTGCTAAACTACCCCTCTCCAATGATTGATGTGAAAATTCATATTCCACTTTGTTCACTAACACTGAGATGCGCTACTACTCTGCTCGTAGATGGTTCGATCGTTTGCGTTGCCTACGATCATATTTAGTATTCTTGTTTGGCACAATTCTCCCATTTGAATCTGACCGCGATTCATTGGCCGTCGTCTCTATTGGCTCAGCTGTTGAAGACATTTGTAAAGTTGAGACAGACTTGATCGAGGGTGGTCTTCTGGGATTGAGCCAACTGTAGGCTATTTGGCCATGATGATAAGACCAATTTGGTAAGCATTCTTGCCATTCTGATCGATGTAAACTATAAATGCCGTTGCTATAGCTTGTATAAGTTCAAATACTTAAGCAATAGTTTATGAATAACTTTAAATATAGTTCAATGAATACAGCATTGCGTGTAATCGAAAGTTAGACAAGTGTAATTTATATTAATAATAACAAAAGTCGTGTAAAATGTTATCAAGTTCATGCTAATTGAACAGTCTCCCCTACAGTTCAGTGCCAATGTGCTCAGAGGAATCGTCCACCAGCAGGACGAAAATCGGGTTCAAAAGTTGAGCCATGGATTTGGGCCCATGGAAAGATAAGTTGCAAGAGTTCACGATCGAAGAAGTGACTTGGAGTGACATACACTTGAGTCACAGTGTTCAGTTCTTCCACAGTGTTCACATTCTGTCTGATTTGTATGACAACTTCTCTACTAAGAGCTGCATGCAGTTCTATTTTCAACTCTCGAAGATTGCGCAACAAACTCAAACATCATACAACAGCAGCAAGGCTCAACAATTCGGAAGTAACCAAAGACAGAGCGGTAAGAGAACTACTAAAGTTGTTGCAAAGAAACAACAACGCATGATGTTTAATCGAGCGAATGTTGAGAACCGCAATACGGTCGCGCCATCCTCGGTTGAGAACCAAATCTAAGTTGTCTCGATCAATCGGATTGCCCAAAGCAATGTTTTTCAATTGATAATTAAGAGAATACTCCTGCAGAGTGCGGCGCAATCCACTTCCCAAAAAATAGTTGGTGGAGATGCGGAAAGATTTAAGACTAGAGAGAATGCTCATGTCCGATGTAATGGCACCTGCAAAGTAGTTCATGTTGAACATACTCAGAGTCAGCGACTGAAATCGAAGAAACTTGTTGATTGTTCGGAATAGACGATTGATCATCATCGTATTCATCATTTCCTGTTCTTTGTTTGGCTGTTCCAATGGCTCTGGTTTCCAAAAGATCTTCAGCTTGCGCATATCATCTTTCCAGAATAATAACAGCTTTGACACATTGGGCACATTCACTTGTAGATCAGCCCGTCCAATGATCACAATTAATTTGTGAACAAGTGGGTACATTCGTTTAAGATGACGATAAACATCATCATCAACAGACTCGTAGTGCTGTCTGGCGTTTGCCTTTGGTTCAAAATCAATCGGGCAACTACTTTCGACGACATCGCCCATTGTCAGCATCAACGAGGTTGGTTCCGCTTGGACTAAGACAACCTGCGGTTCAGCCATGATCCTATTGACTCGGTGTGGTTGTGAGTGTGTTGCGAGATGAAGCACTCGATTGAGAGTGAATGAGCGAGTGAGTTATGCAAACGACAGAAAACAAGAGCAACTGTTTGATTTTAACTGGTGTGGATTGACGCACAGAATTGGCGAGCAAGGCGCCATATGGTGCTTCGGATTTAAACTAAAAGCGAGCAACGCCAGTCTGTCTGTGTCTGTCTGTCAGTCGCTCTCTGTTTGTGTGTGTGCCTCGCCCGTCATTTTGCGTTCACCGAAATCAAGTAAGTTTTCATTGTTTTTCTTTATCAATTTAGTGTTAACTACTTGAATTAGGATAGATTAAGTCCATTATGCCAATGTACGTTCGTTATTAGACAGTTATTAGATGATTTTAATAATTAATTTATTCATGATATATTTTGCTTGCTGTGAGTGAAAAGTGCAACTTAAATGTTGCTCTTTCGGTCATTTTTTGGAACTTTTAAGTCGCAAAACTTGTTACCACGTTGTGACGAGTGCTGTAGTGATCTAGTAATATAGAATTCATTAGAGTTTAACTTTAATTCATCTGATAAACTTGTGCACACACCCTGTGCACTACATTGCCATTGAGTGTATGCGACGTCATCACAAAGTAGATCAAATTTCCCAATTGGGTTTAATCATGTAAAACTCACTTTTAAAGTTTGATATTGCACAATTTGCTGTTTTTAGTGTCCCTCGACATGATACTAGAACAATGGACCCATAATAATGGATTTTTGGATCAATAGGATCCAGAGTTAAGTTCAGGGAAGGTGGCTTTACCTCCCCCTCATCGCCCTCCCCTTATTTGTTTGACCGAGTTTAGTTAATGATTAGTTTATACATTTGTTCAAATAATTGTCTGAGCGGATCGAGCGAACGAACGAGTGAAACGAGTGAGTGAGGCGACAGAAGTGATGACTCTTCGTTCACTGGTCGGAAAATGGCTTTTTAGCAGGATAGAGTCTACACGGATCAATGGATCATCCTGCAAATTTTACCATAAATTCTGGTGCGACTGTAGACAAACTGATTAGATTTTTGGCCCATAAGGTCAAAGGTCACCGGAGATAAATAAATATTTAGAACTATTCTAAAAGATATGTATTGAGAAATGTCGACTTGTGTGTCTGTCGCTCTGTGACGACTCATCGATGACTGTACTGACAGGGACAAGTGTTCACTATACTTCCTGTCCGAATTGACTCCAACGGCGTTACTTATGACTATTTAGTTTTAATAGGAACGGTGTGTGTGTGACTGTGTTAATTAGCTATATTAACTGGACAAACAGGCACGTTTTTTCAATTTGTCGATTGCATCTAATAGGCATTTGCGACCCAAATGTTTAATGAGCTGTGTCTGTTAGTTAATCTATTTTTTGCCTCTACCATTTCTCAGAGTTACGCTAAGTGTCTGTTTGTTTATACTTCAGCATCAACTCTAAGTCGAGATGTTTCGAGAGTTTTTTGGGTCACTTGTCTCGTTACTGCGTCGGGGCCGTCAACCGGCACCCCAACAACATGAGCGTGATGTGGAACAAGGCACTATGACTACTGAAGACACTTTTCGAAGTGTTGACCAGAACATCAACCAACAGGATCAGCAGCAGCAGCCACCGCAGCCGATGCCGATTCAGCAGCAGCGTTTTCATATTGGCAAGCCGATCAACACGGTGACTGATCCATCAGCTGCGGTCATCCAGACCATCAATACCAACACTGCTGACGATGATCATTACTGTCTCAATTCGTTCAACAAGAAGTACCGAATGGTGCACATTCTCGGCTCTGGGGGTTATGGTTTTGTTTGGAGTGGATATCAAATCACTAATCGATTTGAAGTGGCCATCAAGGTGGTCAGAGGTATCAAAGCAGTTGACGAAAACAACGATCGAATTATCCCAAAGGAGGTTCAACTGATGCAGGCGGTGGCCAACGTTCCTGGTGTGATTCGTCTTCTCTACTGGTACCTCGTCGAAGGCAACTTGTACATCGTGATGGAGCAGCCCGAGAGAGCCATCGACATGTATGACTATCTCAGAGATTGGATCGTTCTGTCCGAGGACAAAGCTCGTGATATGTTCCGACAAGTGGTCCAGTCAGTCGTTGGTTGTTACAAGCTTGGTATAGTTCATTGTGATGTTAAAGACCAAAATTTGTTGGTTGCTCGCAATTCGAATGAAACCACACTCATTGATTTTGGCTCTGGTTATTTTGTGCACGAACTTGCTGGCCTTGTGCCCTTCAAAGGAACTCGCATCCACGCTCCTCCCGAGTTCATCGAATTCAAACGTTACTTGGCCATTCCTGCCACTGTTTGGTCGTTGGGTACTTTATTGTTTACCATGGTTTTTCGTCGACCACCTTTCGTGAACGACGATGAGATACTTGAGGCTAAGGTCGAGTTCCCTCGTGTAATCTCTCCTGATTGTGGCAGTTTGATCCGCAAGCTGCTTACCCGTGACCCAAACAAACGCATCACTCTTGAAGCCATCTTGGAAGAGGATTGGTTCAAAGCCGACAACTCTTCTGGTAAGCGTCCGCTAGTTGTTGGCAATCGCCCGGTAAACCCAGCCTAACCAGGTTTGAGTTCTATTACCTGGTCTAGTACAAATGTCAATAGATACTTTGTTAACTACTACTATTTGACTGACATTACATAATCAGTAGGAGTTTACATTTTGTGCAATTACAAATTTTACCCATCCGACTGAATTTACTATTTTGTTAATTTAATTTTATATTTATTGTCAGATTTATTATTTAATTTGTTTTGGATACATAATTTTATCAAATTCTATGTTAATCCAAAGTGCAATTTCGCCTAATTAAACTTTCAATGTTACAAATTGTGGCCTAAACTGTGTGTGCTCTGCGTCGATTTAAATGTGCCTTGTCTTTCGATGATTAAAACATCAAACACAGGGAGATTAATTCCACTAGGCAGTGGCTGCTTTTTCGATTGTTGTCTTATCAACATGTAATATACATAAAGAGAAACCCTCGTCAAGCAGGTTATCTCAATTGATAACCTTCGAAAGAGGTTGTCACGGCTGTATAGGTAAAGGTGATGGTAGTGATCGACTATTGAATATTCGTGTCAGTTTATTATGCGACCGGTTTAAATGAAAAGGGCAAAATGCCCTTTCATGCGCATGCAACATGCGTTTCGAGCTGACAAATGGTTGTGCTCATCTGACTAGTTCCTCTGGTCTGTCTACTAAGTGCAAATTGACCTATTTGTAACGCAAAAGTAGATTGGTGCAAGATGGGCACTGCTCTCGTTGACAAATGAGTGAGACATGTGTGACCACTCAACCAGGTTTGAGGTAATCTCGACAACTTTGTCACTGTCTTTAACCAATCGATCCAATCCAACCATGCACACGTACGAAGACGCAGACGACACGAGACATTCGGACTGAGCGACTGGACTCAAGAAATTATCGTCTAGGCGGTCTGTGTGTACTTCTGTGATTATCACTGGCCGAAGTAGTTCTGGCACCGAAGAGGCGCATTAGCAGGTCATTTTGGCTAGAATAGACGTCACGAGACCGTCGCCAACTGAACAACTGGACACGGGCAATGATTTACAAAAAGTATTGTGTGTATTTGTGCGATTATCACTGGCCCAAGTGGCTCTGGCACTGAAGAGGCGCATTGTCTGGTCGTTATTACTCAATAACACGCAACGAGACCGTCGCCAACTGAACAACTGGACACGGGCAATGATTCACAAGAAGTACTGTGTGTATTTGTGCGATTATAACTGGCCGAAGTGGCTCAGGCACCAAAGAGGCGCATTGGTATATCGTTGTGGCTCGAATGGACATCACGAGACTGTCGCCGACTGAGCAACTAGACACGGGCAATGATCGCCAAGGTGTGCTGTTTGTGCTTGTGTGATTATCACCATCCAAAGTGTCTCAGGCACCAAACAGGCTTATTTGCATATTATTGTGGCTCAATGAGACTTTCACATGCTGATGTTGCTCGGGCACAGAATAAGGCGAACAAGGCTCCACGGCTGCAACATCCACAAAACGTGCTGCACCAAAGTCTAAGGTCATCAAAGCAGTTCCAGTGCCTGATGAAAGCGGTAACGCTGATTCCAAGGATTCAACTCAGGCAGCTTCTACTTCTATTGGCCGACTCTCAAAGCTCACTTGCTGAGCAAACACGAGACCGAGAACATGCCCGTTGCACTGGAAAGCTCGGGTGACAACTTGGACGACAAGGACTTGCTTGCGGATACATCGCTTACTAAGATTTTTACGGAATCGAAGAAACGCGATCGCATAGATGACTCAGCCAGCACTAGTACGGCTGCTTCTGCTAAGGCTTATGTTTTGCCGGACACTCAGTTGAAGGATCTCTATTCGAATCTCCAGATGTGTTAGTCAACTCTCAACAATGCTCAAGTACCAGAATTGAGTCAAACTAAGAAAGGTAGTGCTGCCGCTCAGCCGAACCCATCGAACTCTGATGACAATACCAACCAAATGGCTGACAAATGGCTGGATGACTTCCTTCTTCCTTCTTTGATTTCCAAATGGAAGAAATTCGTAAGGACTTTGAAAGGCTAGAGGAGCAGTTAGCTATGAATGGACAGAGATCAATGGAAGTGGACAACACGATAATCAGCATCCTATGGAAGGAATGACAGATGCCACGTGAAGAAATGGTGCCACTCTGTTGGTTCTCAAGATGACTAAACGAATCTCTGGTATGGAATTCGCCAGTTCTAAACAGCGAATGCTCGCATTCATGATTGCCGAATCTCGAAATATCTCCCATACCGCTATGGACAATCACTTTCTGGCACAGGGCCTGTACGAGGCATTCTACTTTGTGGTGACCAAACTGGTGGACTTGGCTCAGAAGTGGAAGGCCGAGTACATTCAGGTACGTCGTCCCAATTGCAAGGGAACTCCACTTGAACGCATTCGATGCATGTGGGACAGCTGCAGGACTGAGTTGATGCAGTTGACCACCGAGATGCTTGGACATATGCCTAAGAATCCTCGAGCTTCGGACAACAGTGTGAGGTATGTGATCACCGTTTTGGCCTATCGATCTCGTACTAACACTTCACTTTCAGTTGCAGCACCTTGTTCTTATTCACCATATTTGTGGCTAAGTTCTTATACGGAAAATTGCTCCTTTCGAATGACATTGTTTCTTTGGGGGAAGATCAACTCGAACCAACCCAAGGCGAGCGGAATGATAAGTTCGATCCCTCGGTGAGTGCAGTGATCAAGTTGGCCACCTTTTTGCTTCACTCGCCAGTCTACTCAGACACGAATGAAGCCATTCCCGAGATCGCTCAACTCTTGTACCGACAGGTGATGTACAAGGAAGACAACAAGTTGGTGTTGACCTCTAGCGAGGCACTCGATTTGGTGCAGCATTTGGTGGTGATTGTGCCAACCGAGGACAAGACTGCTCACATTTGCCTCATTTTTTCTATCTTGGCTATGCTTTGAGTTACCATCTTTTGTTTGACAATGGCGCAAAGAACCAACTTAACCGATACGAACGGGTCGTTTCGAAGATGATAGGCACTTGGGAGCAATTGACAAAGTTTTGACAATTGCATTGCATTAAATTGACAAAGCAAAGTTAACTTCGATCTCGAACCTTTTCATCTTGCATTCTTGGTTTTTTCTGTCTTTTGCTAGAATCACTCTCAAAATGACAGAATCTTCATTCAATGAGCAATTCTACGATCGATCTCTCAGTAGCTTACTTTTGCCAAGCGGCTAACAAACCGATTCGCCAGAATATCTCTACATGGCTGATGATAGTCAGCACCATCCTCATTCACCAGAGATTCCCGTAATACGTGTGCCACCACACATCTGTGTGTCCTGACGCAATATGTACTATTGTGTGGAGAAAGGTCAACCTCTCGGGGTATGAGTGTTCACTTTTGATGAGAACGAACGCAAGCCAGTGATCAAGCGGGTCATATTAAGTTGCCTAAGTGGTCAGTTCTGTTCTGGTGAGTTAACCGCCATGATGGGACGGTCCGGTTCGAACAAGTCTACACTGCTCGTGTATATTGTAAATCTATGCAAGCGAGGTCTTGCAGCTGACATCAAAGTTGCTCAATGTGATCCGGAACAGAAGATCAAAGTGGCCATTTTCAATCAGCAGGCTTCGGATAAATGAAAGGCGCAGAACTGCGTTGTGTTGCAAACACGTTTTTTTAGCGTTGCATTTTTGCATTAATTCGAGCCCTGCCAATCAGAGCGACTATCTCACTGACTCTTTAACGGTGCACAAAATGTTGGTCTATGCATAGAGGCTGAGAAACTATTCGATGACAGAGCAGACTGGCTGGGGAGTTTTATGTAGTGATCGGTAATACGGAGACCGGAAGATCAAAAACCATAACCATAATCTAGTTGTTGATGATGATGATGATGATGATGATGATGATGATGATGATGATGATGATGATGATGATTATGATGATGATGATGATTATGATGATGATGATGATGGCGATGTGATGGACTATTCATCATCGATTGGTCTTCAAGGTGATTCCCCAGTTAGGACTGGAAGTTTGTTTCGACACCAAAGCTCGCCACTGTTTGGGCTGTCAGAGGAAGCGAATCTCCATTGCTCTCGAAATTATTTCCAGGTAAGTATTGATCGATTGTGTATCTGTTCTTTCATTTGTGTGCTATCTATAAACCGAACATTCTCATACTTGACGAACCGACC